>JAPQWV010002562.1:0-54431 GCA_027422505.1 Craterostigma plantagineum | reverse complement strand
TTTTTGGGAAGAAAGTAAACCTCAGAGAAACTTCTCTCTGAGCAATCGGAAAAGTACTCTTGTCATTTCAGACACTTGAGCGCTTTCTGCAGATTCGATGTTGAGGTAAATGTGGAACTAACATCTGGACCAACATTTTGGGACTCAGAAACAGGTGAGTTTGCCATAGAGAAATCAAAGATAAATTCAAGAAATGGAGATGCAAGACAGAATATAAAACCCTTGATTGTATCGAAAATGTTCAAGAGCAGTTAGAAAAATTGCAGAGAGGGGAGTTCGACTTATGTAACTAGGGATTGTGTAGTGGAAGTTATCAAGGTCACTCAAGTTGAAACTGCTACATAGAAGCACCAACGAAATAAAACTGTCCTATCAGTCATGTCAAATAAACGTGGAGAGAGTGGACATAAAAAATAACCGTTGGGTCATTAACAAACTTAGGCATTTTAAATAAATATGAAAACAAACGAAATATTCAAACACTGCCTAATTAAAATCGAGCTGAACATGTTATAAGCAGAGGTAACTCACGTGAGCATAACGAGCACATTAGACCATGTTTCAACCAAAAAATACCAAGTCAAAAATCCAAGTAGGCGCAAGTAAGACTAACCGTTTAGGCGACATTGAGATCACTTGAGACAAGCGAACATGCTGTTCTTCGAGAGTTCTAATGCAATTCTGAGAGATATCTAAACTAGACACAAAATAATGACAAATGCAAGACAAAAAGCTAAGCAAGTAAACGAAAGCACATAAAATATAGCAATACCAAACTGACTGTTACATATTTTGCCTCAACATTTGACTCAACATTCTAATTCCATAATCCTTGACTTTTCTGCTCAACCCTTCTCTAAACCAGTTCCCCTTATTACCCTTCACCTTATTAATCTAACCGAAATCATGCACTGCCCTTATACCCTAAGCCTCAAGGTTGGCTTTTTGTCGCATAGTCTACATCGTCACCGCGAATGCCGTGTACCTACGGAAACTTATTACCAAGTACCTATATCTAGCAAAGAGTTTATGAGCATGCTTATATGCAACAAGGATTGGCTTTTTGTCGCAAAGAGTACATCGTCACAGCGAATGCCGTTGTACCTAAGACATATTACCAAGAGCCTTATCAAAAAGGGATCGGGTTCATTTAGGGAGCAGTCAAGAAGAGTCAAGTCATTTCACAGGAAAACAGAACAGAATATTTCATCAAACATTACGCAGTAACAATCTAATCTGGCATATGCTATGTTGATCCAAATGTTGGACCACATTCAAACTGACATGTGCAAACCTATGGATTTCTTCAGGTCCGAGAACCTTTCAGAATCCAATGCTTTCGTGAATATGTCTGCTAACTGATGTTTTGTGTCTATATGCTCAATGCGCACTAACTCTTTCTCTACCATATCTCTCAGAAAATGATGCCTTATATCTATATGCTTCGTGCGTGAATGCTGGATAGGGTTCTTAGATATGTTGATGGCACTAAGGTTATCACAATACATGAGGACTGAATCGCACTCTAAACCATAGTCACACAACATGCTATTTAACCACATTAACTGTGTACAGCAAATACCCGCAGCAACATACTCAGACTCAGCAGTAGATAAAGACACACGTTCTGTTTTCTTACTATACCATTGCAACTAAATTATTACCTAAGAAGAAACAGCCGCCACTTGTGCTCTTGCGATCATCTTCGTCACCTTCCCAGTCCGCATCGCTATAGCCTACAAGACTCAAATTAGTATCTTTCGAGAAACCATAATCCTAGGCTACACAATCCACACATAACGAAGAATTCGCTTAACCGCATTAAGATGGGACACTTTAGGCTCAGATTGAATCTAGCACATACACATACGCTATACATATGTCAGGTCTACTAGCAGATAAATATAACAAACTGCCTATAATTGAGCGATACAATGTGGGTCAACATTCTGTCCCACATTGTCCTTACTTACCTTTTGTGTAGACCCCATAGGCGTTTCATTACCTTCGACGTGTCCAACCCAAACTTCTTAACAGTATTCTTTGCATATTTCTCCTGGGACATAAAGATTCCATCGCTGCTCTGCTTAATCTGCCAACCATAAAAAAATACGTTAGCTCGCCAATCATGCTCATCTCAAAGGTGGTGTTCATCGTCTGCACAACTGATCTAGCATAGAACGTGAGCTTGAGCCAAAAAAAATATCATCAACATAAACTTGGCAATCAAAATATCAGAAACCGACCCTTTTAACAAAAAGAGTACGGTCTGCTTCACCTCGTACAAACCCAAATTCAAGTAAAAGGTGGCTAACCTAGCGTACCAAGCTCGGGGCGCTGCTTCAATCCATACAAGGCTTCTGCAGCTTAAAAACATGGTTAGGATAATGGGGGTCTTCGAATCCCTTAGGTTGTTCGACAATTTCCTATCAATGTACCCATTCCAAAAGCACCCTTAACATCCATTTGATGTAAAGTGATGTTAAGATAACATGCAATAGCTAACAAAAGCCTAATCGATTCTAACCTAGCACAGTAGCAAACGTCTCATCAAAATCTATCCCTTCTACTTGCGTATAACCCTGAGCTACTAAACGTGCCGTTTTAACTACTCACCATGCTCATCCGACTTATCTTAAGAATCCACTTAGTACCTATGACATTAATGTCATTAGGTCGTGGTACTAAAGTCCAAACTTGGTTCTTTTCAAACTGCACAAAAGTTCCTCTTGCATGGCATTAATCCAATAATTATCCTTGAGAGCTTCAAGACATTCTTAGGTTCTACCTCAGAAACAAAGCAAATAAACCGTACCTCAGCGTATACCGAATTCATGCATACGTTTCTTACCATAGACTTATAGTCTTTGCGTGGCTTGTCTCTCGTCTTCCTTCCTTCATTCACGTCACCAATGATGAGGTCAGTGGGATGGCTTTCGAATCTTACTTGGTGGATCCCTTCGAACTTCGCTGGGGTCCGGCTTCTTCCTCATTCTGTTCAGGTTCAGGTGCTGAGTCAGATGCTGGCTCAACATTTTCCTCCACATTTCCTCTGTTTCATCAACAGCTTTGCTAACGTCTGTAATAACAACTTGGGAGCATTTCTGCTGAGGTCAGTAGCATCATCAAATACAAGTTCACAGATTCCTGAACAGACTTCAAGCGCAAGTTATATACACGATACGCACGGGCTATTAGACGAATAACCTAAAAAGATGCACTTATCACTTTTCGAGTCAAACTGGTCAGATATTCACTGTCATTAAGCATATAACAATTGCACATGAAAATACTTAACCGTAGGCTTTTTCCCATTCAACAAAAATTCATAAGACGTTTTCTTAGTACCATGCCTAAAAAACACACGATTCGAAAATGGACATGCCGTATGCAATGCTTCAGCCCAAAAATGCTTAGAAATATTCCTAGAATGCAACATAACACGAGCCATTTCTTGCAAAGTCCTATTCTTCCTTCGGCCACCCCATTTTGTTGGCGCGTCTTAGGAGATGAAACTCATGTATGATGCCTTTCTTATCACAAAACTCATTGAATGACTGATTATCAAACTCCCTACCATCATCTGATCTAATGCGAAAAATAGGAGCACAAAAATTATTCTTTACCATGGCACAGAAAGTTTTAATGAAATCAAATGATTCTGATTTTTCCCTAAGAAAATAAATCCATGCATATCTAGAAAAATCATCCACGAGCACATAAGCATATTTCCTACCACCTATACTGTCTACTTCCATCGGCCCATCAAATCCATATGAATCAATTGAAAACAGTGAGCAGTTTTAAAATGTTGAACAGAATGTGGGTCACATTATGACTGGCATGAACTTGCTTACCCTTCAAGCACAACTCACATATAACCTTACCAAACTCCTTCAGCTTGGAATACCTCTGATTGCTTCGTGCTTAATAAGCTGCTCCAGGGTTCGGTAATTTACGTGGCCTAGTTTATGATGCCAAAGAGTCACCTCATCTTCGGCCTTTGATAATTGGCATACATCTTTCGAGTTGGATTTGTCGCCGACTAAGTAGCAATTATCACTGGACCTTTTACCTGCCATCACTCGAACACAATCGCTGTTAATACCTCACAACATTCTTTATTAAAACGTTACCTCAAGGTCGTCGTCGCAAGCTGGCTTATGCTAATCAAATTCACCACAAGACCTTCGACATGTAGAACATTGCTTAGTCTAGGAAAGTCGGCCACATTTTAATCTTCCACGGCCTAGAATCCGTCCCTTAGCTCCTCCTCCAAACGTCACAGATCCGCTGCTTAAAGGCGTATAACGCTTAGAAACTCCTGGTACCCGTCATATGTCGGGAACACCGCTACGAAGTACCAATAACCTGTCACGTTAGCTCGCAAGGAGGTATACACAACATTGCATTATGAACGGATTTCTCTACCCAGATCTTCTTGAGGATAAAACAGCTTTTGGTGTATCAGAATTTGAAGGTGAGCCAGCCGAAATCTCTCCATCCATTCCTTTCAACACTGATTTCTCAATGTTGAGCGAAATGTTGGACAACATTCCAGCCGACATCGATTTCTTCGCAGAAAATCTCCCCCTTCAACTTCCAACAAAACGGTTTGATATGACCAGATTGCATGCAATGATGACCATTTAAATGATCTATCCTTAGACTTAACAGTAGAAAGCTTAGGACTCTGTTGAACATCGTGATTTTAGTAGTATCACTAACATTAGTCGAAGCATGTGATTTTTCTTTAACAAACACTATATTGGGCTGAACTTGTGACACGGGTTTAGGAACATCGCAAGAGGGCTGATTATTGAAACCGAGACCTTGCTTATCAAAAATACAAGAGATAATACCTCATCAAGGGTTGATTTACCCTTGTTCATTCTCGCAAACGTCTCGTCAGCCTTATCGACACGCTTCTGTAGCTGGTCGAATCTCCTTGTCCTTTTGCGTCAAAACAGCTCCATTTTGTTCATCCCATCAAGCAGACCTTCGATTACTTTTTCATTCTTTTCATTCTCCTCGGACAACACTTTAACGGCGGCTTTGAGTTGCGCATTTTTCGCCTTCTCTATCTCTAATTGTGTGGAAATTGCTTCAAGGCTGCACAATAATCAGTACCTAAATCTGCATCATCAGAACTTGAAAACCCATCAAAACAGTTTGAGTCATCATAATCGAAAATAATCTGTTTTTCAGATGCTGAGACAGATGTTGGTTCAACATCCAGATCAACATCTGTTACCGCAGTGAACCCAATCTGTTGATCTTCGTCGTCTTCGCAGTCTGAAAAGGAGTGGGATGGTTACTGATGATGTTTTTGGTGGCTCCTCATCATCTTCATCGTCAGATAGCTCCACCCAAAATGATTTCCCTCTTTTGCGAAGTGGTTTGCACACTCGTTAGCATAGTGACCCCAGCCCGTACATGCATGGCATCTAACTGAATCATAATCAATATTCTTCTTTCCATCTGGTTTACGTTGAAGAACGGCGGAGCAGAGGAGGGTTGAGTTTTGACATTCTGCCCCTTCCTAAATGTTGGACCAACTGTCGGGCCAGCATTCCTCTCAGCATTCTTCTTCTTCTTGAGAAACTTTGCGAAATTCTTCACCAGCATGGCCGAATTTTCCTCATCGTCAGATTCATCCTCAGTTTGAACTTTGGATGGTTGACTGACCAATGCAAGACTTTTGCCGCGTGATGCCCTCTTTTGTACGTCAAGGTTGGTCTCGTAGTTCTTCATGATGTTCATCAACGTGTTGAACTCCATGTTGGCCAAGTTATGAGCTTCCTCGACCGCTGCTAACTTCACATTAAATTTCTCAGTTAGAGTACGAATGGCTTTAGAATTAAGTACCTTATTTGCGATCGGGTCTCCAAGGCTGGCGCACTCGCTCGAGATCGTCAAAAGCTTCCCGAAATACGTGGTGATATCTTCATCCTCCTTCATCCTAATGTTCTCGAACTGATTGAGGAGAATGCGCAATTTGGTTTCCTTTATCACTTGCGTCACCTTCACAATATCTTTGAAGCAGATCCCATGCGTTATTCGCCGTCGTGCAGTTTTGGATGATCTTGAACATGAATATGTCCACTGATGAGAAGATGGCGTTGAGCGCTTTGTCGTTGAACTCAGCTGCGTTATGCTCGGCCCACCGTCCATTGTTCGACCGGCTTGTCGACGACTTCTCCATCAGCGTCAGGAGCAGTCCAAGGTGGGGTATAACCATTGAGGACAGATTCCCATGCTCGCACATCTATGGATTTGATACACTGTCGGACACGAACCTTCCAGTAGGCGTAATTCGTGCCGTCTAAAACTGGGACTTTGCCGATGTAGTTTGAACTCGTAACATCCATTGTAGAGGATTTCAGCACTAGTCACGTCAAGCGTAGGCTCTGATACCACTTTGATGGAGGTCCCTGATAAACGTATTTTGATACGTTTATCGTAGTATTTATTCGGGATATAATGAAGCGTTAGCAATCAATTTATGCATTTATTCGATATATTTGTACTGTTTTATTGTTGAAGGAACTTAGAACGAGTTTGGAGCGAAAAGGAGCAAAAACGGAGCAAAACGGAGCAAAAAGGACGAAAACTGCTATAGGTCACGGCCGTGACACCTAGAGCATCTGACCGTGACCCGTGACAGAGCGCAAACGTAGATACACTGCCAAGCGTCACGGCCGTGACGCTCAGTGTCCAAGCCGTGACGCCCGACAGAAACCAATAGTGATCACTGCCCCTGGTCACGGCCGTGACAGGTCATGCACTTACCCGTGACCGATGGCAGAGAGGCCCACTTATGATGGTCACGGCCGTGACCATCCATGCACTTGCCCGTGACGTGTTGTTTCGATTTTCTCGCCTTGAGTCGGTGACAGTCACGGCCGTGACAGCCCATGTCCCAGGCCGTGACCTGTGCGAAATTTCCTATAAAAGACCAAATTCGACTCAGAAAGAGGGTACTTCGACCAGAGATCAATTCCCAATCATCAGAGACGAAATTAGGCGAAAAGAACAGGAATCCCGTCCCGAAGCGCAAGAGACGGATCAACGAAGAATCCACGCCGAATTACGAAGAACGAAGATCTTTCCCCGAGATCACCCCAGATTCATCAGTAGGAAAGATCATGAGTCTTCGGCTTTATCTTTCAATTCTTTCGTAGTTTTTTCCCTTTATTATGAGTAGCTAAATCCCGTTGTGTTGGGATTAGATGAACGCTAGGATAATTCGTAGTTAAGACATATATTATCGTGACTTGTGCTATTGACTATTTATCGTTCTATGAATATGTTTCGTTGCTTTAATATGTCTATGTGTTAAAGTGATTGTATGGAAAAACGTTTAGGGCGACAGCTAAATAACGTTTAGGCCGTTCATAGAAGATAGGATTCGAGTATAGGGCGAAAGCAAATACTCGATCCTCGCGTTAGTAATTCGTGAATTTTAGATTCCGCGAGCGTTTAGGGCGACAGCAAACTCGCGAGCGGGCAGGAAAATTACTGCGATTTAGGAGCGATTTTATTGTCTTAGCTGTAAATAGCTAGCGGGATTCGAATCCCGAGCACGTCTTTATCATCTGAAAACTCTCAATCAGTTAGTCGCGTCCTTTAATTTCTATTGAATTAGGAGTGGTCTGTTAGGTTGAGTCGTCAAACAATTTGCGTATTTTCTTTAGGCTAAATATCGAGTCGATTAGGTCATTACTAGTACTTGATTTATTCTTGTGTTCGATACTCGTACTCACTCTACTGCACTACAAACGATAGGTCCACTGCCTATCGCACGTCGGTGATAGTAATTTAGTATACGTTTTATTTTATCACTTGTCGCACTTGCACAATACACCACGTGTCGATCAAGTTTTTGGCGCCGTTGCCGGGGAATAATTGATATTAGGAACATCGTAGTTCGATACTTTAGCCACTGTGATTTTGACGTTTTCTTTGCTTTTACTGTTTGCGTTAATTGTGTTATTTGCATTAGTTGTCTTCCTGCGTCATTATTGATTTCGTATTTTTATTCATCGTATTTGTTTACTTTCGCTAATCTTTATTTCTCACTCATTGAAGGTGCGATTCAGCGGTGAATGACCCGAAGCCATCCATCGGGTCCCATCGTTGAAGCCGACCCGGATTTCGAACGAAAGTTGCGAAGGAAGCTTAAGTACGATACCGAAGGAGCATCCACTAGCTCTCAGGACCACTTAGTTAGCTATTCAGAGGATAGTTCGCAGGAATCCATTCAGAATTCACGTGTAGAGGCAGCCGTAGATAGTCCCTACACAGAAGTAGACATGGCGGACCACCGAGTGCCCGTCCATAACATTCCCGAGGAGAACCATCACTTCAGGACCTCCTCAAAAATGCCGCATTAGGCGGTACTGAATCGGCGATCGTCATCCCGCCGATAGAGAATAACAACTTCGAACTGAAGCACTCCTGGCTTCAGATGATTTTTCAGACAGCCCAGTTCGAGGGTAATCCCGACGACGACCCTTACTCACATCTTAAGGCATTCTGACGGTGACAGACACCATCAAGATTAATGGGGTCCCGGGCGATGCAATCAAGTTGATGCTGTTCCCATTCTCACTCAAGTTCAGAGCAAGGGACTGGTTGGATATGTTGCCACCAAGGTCGATCACCACCTGGGAGGAGATGCGAGCCGCTTTCATCAACCATTACTTCCCACTGACGAAGGTGCTACGGCTGAAGACGGAGATTCCCTATTTCACCAGAAGGACTCAGAGAACCTGTACGAAGTGTGGGAGCGTTATAAGGCCTTATTAAAGAGGTGCCCGCAGCACGGGATGTCGAAGGCAGCCCAGATCAACCGATTCCATGAGGGGCTCAACGATCAGACTGTTCATATGTTAGACGGAGCCGCAGGAGGAGGACTCGTGAAGCTTAATGCCACCGACGCGTGGAATTTAATCGAGGACTATTCAAGGAACAGCTTCATGAGGGGCAATACCAGGATGAAGACACCCGGTGTATTTGGAGTTAGCCAGAGAGACAGCCACTAATGCCAAGATCGAAGCGCTTCAGCAGCAACTTGCCTCGACGAACTCCCAGTTGCAGACGGTGATTGGCGCATTACTTCCCAAGTCTGGGCAGGCGCAGCCCGTGAACGCCGTAGCCACCACCACACCAACGCAGCACACACCGTACGTGCCCTTATGCGGAATTTGCGGCGCTGCCCACGAGACCTCAGAATGCCAACTTGGCCAGTCATTGGAGCACGTCGACTATATGGGTAACTACCAAGGCGGCCAGCGGAGTTTCCAACCTCGGGCACATCCTAACTTGGCGTACGGGAATCAGAACCATCAGAGCCAAGGACCACCAGGATTTCAGCCCCGACCTTCCGGATTCCAAAACGGGCCACCACGACAATACCAGAACGCGCCCGCGGGAGGATCCGACGACATGAGGGAGATGAAGGACATGATGAAGACGCTTCTCACGAACTTCAGCAGCACCACCGCAGCCCACGAGAGCCGAATGACAAAGATGGAGGAGTACATGGAGGCGAATGACTTGCGTGCTCAGAACACGGACGCCTCGCTCAAAAAGCTGGAGCAGCAGATGGGCCAGATGGCAAAGCAGTTAGCCGGGCGTACCCAGGGATCGCTCCCAAGCTACACCGAGCCGAATCCTAAGGAGTACTGCAAGGCGGTGACGCTGAGGAACGGGCGAGAACTACAAGAAGTGCCCGCCAAAAAGAAGGTCAAGGAGAATACCAACTTCGAGAGCCACGACGAGCCCGAAGTTGAGGAGGTCAGGGGTGACGACGTCAAGAAGGCCGACGCTGAGAAGGAGAAGGTCGAGCCCGAAAAGGATAAGGTGACGGAGATTCAGCGGCCACCGGTGAAGCCATACCAACCGAAGATCCCGTACCCGGCCCGACTGAAAAAGGACAAGAACGAGGCGCAGTTTGGTAAATTTATGGGTATTGTAAGGAATTACATATTAACTTACCTTTTGTTGAAGCTATTACGCAGATGCCCAGCTTCGCAAGTTCTTGAAGGACTTGCTGACGAACAGAAGGAAGCTCGAACACGTCTCCACCGTCTGCCTACGAGGGGAGTGCTCAGCGATCCTCCAAAGCAAGATTCCTAAGAAGCTAAAAGACCCAGGGAGTTTTACTATTCCCTGTCTCATAGGAGATTTAGTGATTGAGCGTGCGTTAGCAGACCTAGGCGCTAGTATTAATCTTATGCCGTATTCTATGTTTAAGCGTTTAGGACTAGGCGAGCCACGACCCACTAGGATGAGCCTCCAATTAGCGGATAGGTCGTTAAAGTACCCTCGAGGTGTTATCGAGGATGTCTTAGTTAAAGTAGATAAGTTTGTGATTCCCGCAGATTTCGTTATCTTAGATATGGAGGAAGATGAAAATGTCCCCTTGATTTTAGGTAGACCATTCTTAGCCACGGGGGAGACCATGATAGACGTTAGGAACGGAACGTTAACCTTGACGGTAGATGGGGAAAAGGTTACCTTTGATATGGCCGACTCAATGAAAAAGAGTAGCGAGCAGGACGATAAATGTTATTTTTTAGACGTATTTGAGCACGATTTCCTCTTTTCCGTGCAAGGTCTTTCACAGGTCGGCGATCACGACATACACACGCTTATGGCAATCGACGAGTGTGGGGAGGAAGTCGACGAGCCTATTGTAGCCATCGATGAAAGCAGCGAAGAGGACAAGGAGAAGAGCTCAGTTGAGGAACCGCCGGTCCTAGAATTGAAGCCGCTGCCCGACCACCTCGAGTACGCGTTTCTGAACAATAATGGAGGGCTGCCGGTCATAATCTCCTCAAACCTCGATGATGGCAGAAGGGTCAGCTTTTAGACGTGTTGAAGACGCACAAGAAGGCCCTGGCATGGAAGATATCCGACATAAGGGGTATCAATCCCAGCTACTGCACACACAAGATCCTCATGGAGGATGACTTCAAGCCGGTCGCTCAACGTCAAAGGCGCCTCAATCCCAACATGAAGGACGTTGTCAAGAAGGAAGTAATCAAGCTGCTAGACGCGGGGATGATTTATCCCATCTCAGACAGCGCATGGGTCAGCCCGGTCCAAGTAGTCCCAAAGAAGGGAGGCATGACGGTCGTCACCAACGACAAGAACGAACTGATCCCGACGAGAACCGTGACCGGATGGCGCGTCTGTATAGACTACAGGAAGTTGAATGATGCGACAAGAAAAGATCATTTTCCCCTACCTTTTATTGATCAGATGTTAGAAAAACTAGCAGGTCACTCATTCTATTGTTTCCTTGATGGTTTGTCAGGTTATCTACAGATTCCTATAGCACCCGAGGACCAGGAGAAGACGACGTTTACGTGCCCGTTCGGAACGTTCGCGTACCGAAGGATGCCATTCGGATTATGCAATGCCCCAGCCACCTTCCAGCGATGCATGATGGCCATATTCGACGAACTGGTAGGTGAGGTAATGGAGGTATTTATGGACGACTTCTCTGTTTTCGGTTCCTCGTTTGATGCATGTTTATCGAATCTGAAGCTCGTGCTCGCACGATGCGAGGAAACGAATTTGGCACTTAATTGGGAAAAGTGCCATTTCATGGTTCGAGAGGGTATAGTTCTCGGTCATAAGATTTCTTCTAAAGGAATCGAAGTGGACCGAGCTAAGTAAGAGACGATAGAAAAATTGCCTGTTCCCTCGAACGTGAAGTCGATTAGAAGTTTTCTAGGACATGCGGGATTTTATCGTAGATTTATCAAAGACTTTTCTAAAATCGCACGTCCTATGTCTAGATTGTTAGAGAAAGATGCCCCGTTTGATTTCAATGACGAATGCCTGCATGCTTTCAATTTACTTAAGGAAGACTTATCGCAGCACCTATTATGGTTGCCCCCGACTGGGGGCTGCCCTTTGAACTAATGTGCGATGCTAGTGACTATGCAGTTGGGGCCGTGTTAGGGCAGCGTAAGGACAACCACTTCAGGCCGATCTATTACGCGAGTAAGACGTTAGACGCAGCCCAAGCCAATTACACGACCACTGAGAAGGAGCTGTTGGCCGTCGTGTTTGCTTTCGACAAGTTCAGGTCATATTTAATCCTGTCTAAAGTTATTGTTTTTACTGACCACTCTGCTCTCAAGTACCTGTTAGCAAGCCCGACGCCAAGCCAAGACTAATTCGGTGGATCCTGCTACTGCAAGAGTTCGATATAGAGATCCGCGACAAGAAGGGTGCGGAGAACCTAGCGGCAGATCACCTCTCCGACTAGAGGAGTCCGAGATATACAATAAGAACGAGAGGGCGATACACGATCGGTTTCCAGACGAGCACCTCTACGCGATACACGTAGTAAGTGACGACACCCCTTGGTTTGCAGATTACGCTAACTACCTTGTTGCGAGGGTCCTACCAAAGGAATACACGAGTCAGCAAAAGAAGAAATTCTTTTCTGATTTGAGGTACTACTTTTGGGAAGACCCGTATCTTTTCAGGCGATGTGCAGACCAGGTAATACGGCGATGCGTGGCTGCCCCGGAATCGACGCAGATCCTTAGACATTGCCACAATGGACCGACCGGAGGGCATTATGCAGCAAATCGTACCGCTCAGAAGGTGTTGGAGAGCGGATTCTACTGGCCCACGATCTTCAAGGACGCGCAAAGGTACGTTGACACTTGTGATCAGTGTCAGCGCGCAGGTAATATTTCTAAACGCGACGAAATGCCCCAGAACTTCATCTTAGTTTGCGAAATTTTCGATGTATGGGGTATTGATTTCATGGGCCCATTTCCTAGCTCATACAATAATAAGTACATCCTAGTTGCGGTCGATTATGTTTCTAAGTGGGCCGAGGCGCAAGCCTTACCCACGAATGATGCTAGGGTAGTCGTTAGATTTTTGCGAGCATTGTTTTCACGTTTTGGGGCACCTAGATGCATCATTAGTGATAGAGGCACTCACTTTTGTAACACCCAGTTTTCACGCACGTTAGAACGTTACGGTGTTAAGCATAGCCTATCCACCCCATATCATCCCCAAGCTAGTGGTCAAGTCGAGGTAGTGAACCGTGAGTTGAAACGTATTCTAGAGAAAACCATAGAGGGAAACCGTAGGGAGTGGGCAAATAAGTTAAATGATGCACTTTGGGCATATGGGACTGCATATAAGACTCCTATAGGCACTACACCATATAGATTAGTCTATGGAAAAGCATGTCATCTTCCCGTCGAAATAGAGCATAAGGCATATTGGGCCATTAAGTCCTTGGATCTTGATTTGGGGAACGCCGGCGGAAAGCGGCAACTCCAAATCAACGAATTAGACGAGTGGCGTTTATCGGCCTACGATAACGCCCGCATGTATAAGGAACGCTCCAAAGCCTATCATGATAAAAAGATTAGGCAAAGGCGAGAGTTTCAGGAAGGGGACCAAGTCCTTCTTTTTAACTCTCGACTTAGGCTTTTTCCTGGCAAGCTTAGATCACGCTGGTCAGGACCGTTCACTGTTACCGTGTTTTCCCTTATGGTACTGTTGAGATTTCAGGAATGGAGCAGGGTACTTTTAAGGTGAACGGCCATAGGTTGAAGCATTATCTCGCAGGCGAGGAAGACGGGACCGAGAAGGAAGTACTGTACTTGGACTTCAAAAATTGAGCGATCAACGGAACGTCCGGCTAAAGACGGTAAAGTAAGCGCTCCTTGGGAGGCAACCCAGGTATTTTTATTTATGTCTTAAGTTAAAAAAAAAAAAAAAAAAAAAATCGGCCCGCTTCCGTCACGGCCAACGACATAGTGGTCACGGCCGTGACGTCAGGCAGTAGAAGGCGCTGCCTCAGGTCACGACCAAGACCTATATAGGTCACGGCCGTGACCTAGCCGAATTCTAAGTTATAAAATACATTTTTCTCCCTTTCTCCCCCAATTCTCCCTCTCTCTTCGATTTTTTTCCCCTCCCACACCCAAAATCTCTTCTCCCCCACCACCTCCGCCCATCAACGCCGCCGCACGCCGCCGCCGCTCTCTCAACTCCGGCGACATCCACAGATAAACCCTCAACCCCATTTAATTTGCTTAAGCACACAAGGTATGACTTTCTTATTCTTTGCACTAATTCGTCCAAGTTGTGGGGAATCTCGTCAAAATTGTTGATCTTTTGGTAGGAATCTGTTTATAATTGTTCATTACATGATATATGTACTTTGGGTATGCTTAATTCGTTGAAATTAGATGCGATTTTTCGAATTTTGTGACGAACCCTAATTTTCAAATTGGGGCTTTTTCGAATTGGGGTTTGATTGTTATTTCTATTGCCCTTTATTGATAGATATATGCTACGAACGCCTTGGGGTGCTTAATTACATGAATTCGTGGTTCAATTTTGGGGATTTTACGATAACCCTAATTTCAAAATTGGGGATTTCTGAAATTATTTGGTACATTCCGTTGCGTTGATGATATTAATTAGCCTCGATTCATAATATGATATATTTGGGTGCATTAGCATGTTCAATTTTCGACTTGGATGAAGTGATTTGGTTGCACGCCACATGTTCGATAAAATGCCAATTTGAGCCTTTCATGTGTTGCATATGCGAGCTACTACGTCGCCGTTATTTTGGTCGAGTCGAACTGCTTTGAATTTAATTGCGGTATTCTCGTTGAACTCACATCTTTTCTTTCAGGTACTATGGGTAAAAGCCGTGCCTCAGGCTCGCATGCGTCCGCCGTGGCCTCATCCTCTCGCTCAAGTCGACGCGGGCCCCCGCCGACTATGCTCGAAGCCATGAGACAGTTCACGGACGAAGCTCAGACAGCCCGCTACAACAAGCTAAAGCAATGGAGTTCATAGCCATGGACCAGATAGACCACGAGACGCTGACAAAGCACCACATCGATCAGCAGGTCGCCCATTACCTATCGACCAGTGGTTGGAACACCTTCCTGGCGATCGACGAACCGGCGTACAAGGAACTCACCCTGGAGTTCCTTGCCACATTCTCATTCGATGAATACGGCGACCGCACAATCCATTTCCGCGCGTTCAACGAAGAGCACATAGTACGGGCCGACAACTTATGCCACGCACTTGGAGTCCCAGAACCCCACACCGGACCTTCGCGACATTCTTCGATACACCGGAAGGACAACGGGGATGCTGGAGGGAAATAGCTCGACCTGGCGAGCCGGCATACAGCGCGAAGACGTCGAAGGCATCCGCGTTGAAGAGCCCGGCCTGCGCTATATCCACCGCCTCCTGACGACCTCGCTTACACCAAGGGGTGACTCACACGGAGCAGTCACCCTCCGCGATCTGTACATCCTGATCCATCTGCACCGAGGCGAACGGATAAACTTAGGAATGGCGGTGGCCCACGCTTTCAGTGCTCAGGCGGAAGCACGACGCCACGGCAAGATCGCCGTCGGCCCACTCATCACCAAGGTGATCAAGGGCTTACGCTACTGGCCAGCAAATGCGCCCGAAATGGAGATAGTCAGAGGGCGTCACCCACTGAACGAGGAGGCGCTGGTGAGGATGAAGATGCTGGTGAAGGCGCCTACCTGGACTCGCACCAACAAGGTGTACATCTGGCACGGGATGTACCATGGCCAGACGGACCACGTACCCATCCCCGACGACCAGCTCTACCTCCAGGGCCCTCACCCAATGGAGACAGACACGACAGCCACCGGGCCCTCCTACTCCTCCGGGTACCACCACGGCGAGTCGTCCGGCGTCGCTCCCTACGCGTCGGCAGCGGATCTCGAAGCGCTGCGACAGGACGTGCAAGAGACTCGGCGCAGACAGGAGGAGTACGAGCGAAGGAACGAGGAAGCCCACCGCCAGTACAGGGAGGAGCTGGACCGCTACAACGAGGCCCTGCGAGCCATGGACCAGGCGCTCGAGCTGTCCAGGCGATCGATAGACCTCCTTCGCCCGAGGCAGCGCTCACCGCCGCCGCCACCATCAGCACCTTAGGGATTTTTCTTAACTTTCTTTGGACATTTCATTTGGTCGAGTAGTCGCGTGTGTTTTTACGTTATTTCTACCTCTTAACGCTTATAACTATGTTTATAGTTAATCTATGACTACTCTATTTTATGTCTATTGATCTCTCTAGCCAACGCATGGAAACGCATAACGGCCTACAAACGCCTAACGGATAACAACATGACCGTCACGCACGAAAACGAGTACCTCACGAGCACGTCCTTTATTCGTCAGGGAGTCACGCTCTTCTTAAAACTCTTTTCTCCTCCTTTTATTTTTTAACGTTGAGGACAACGTCAGGTTTAAGTGTGGGGAGGGGAATCTAGTTTGAGAACTTACGTGAAAACTTTTAAATTCTTATGACGTGTCTATGAGCTTAAATTTGTATGACGTGTCTATTACGTGAAAATTGACATGTCTATTACGTGAAATTTTTTTTAGATGACGTATCTATGAACTATAATCTTCGTTAGAAAGGCATGAATTACTGAATTCAGGCACGATCTTTTTTGCGTTTATCTCAAGTTAGTCTGCATTATTATGAATCTTTGTGAGCAATTAGGATATGCATGACTGACTGAATCATGTTTGCCTGAATAGATATAGCACTATTTTGAGAGTTTCGTACACACATCCCCATTTCATTGTGAGAGTTTGAGCCTGACGAGCTTATGCTCAAATTTTTTTTCTGTGTGACGTGCCTAGTCTATATCTCTCTAGAACTTGCCTGTCTAATGCGTGTTGAAACTGTTTTTGGTGTGTTAGTTTAGAGATGATGAGGGCATTAGGAACTAAGTCCAGAGCCAAAACTTCCCACCATGACTAGCCCAATAGTTAGCCCCTTTGAGCCTAAGCTTATTCGTTTGCGTGCCTCATATGATATGAAATGCCCCTGACTCATATAAGCCTCCAGAAATTATATGAACCCGAATTCGTTAGAACAGAACAGAAGTCGGACTTGAGAGTTACTGTTTCAGTGTATGGTTCGATTTTCGTCTCTGTTATTCGTGAAATGACTCGCCCCTGATTTGACCGTTTTCTGAAATGACCTGATCCCCATAAGCATACCCATAAACCTTTTGGCAAGATATAGGTTCCGGTAATAAGTATCCCTAGGTACACGGCATTCGCTGTGACGATGTATTCTTTGCGACAAAAGCCGAACCTTGATGTTTTGAGGGAATAAGGGTAGTGCACTAGAGCGTAATTAAAGGGAAAGGGCAGAAAATGAAAGGAACTGAGTTGACAGGGGTCGGGCAGAAAAGTCTAGGATTTCGGGGCGAGAATGTTGAATCATGTGCTGAAACGTGTGATTTTCTGTTCGACCATGCTATGTTCTTCGAAATTTTTCGCTTATGCATCCCTGGTCTAAAGATTACATGCTCATTATATATGCGTACCATTTCATGACTATTTGATCCACGTTCTCCCGAAAAGACCCTCAGATTTATGCTTGCCACTTTAAGTAGTAGATATGCGATTAGCTTGCGAGTTATGGTAGGATTAGACTAGCGCACGAATTTGAGTGATTCACTATGAATTTAGCCTATACACTGAGCGACTTGAGCGAATCCTTGTGAGAGTATGAGTCTCGATTAGCAGTGCGAAGGCTGTTTAGGTCGACAAGTGCAAGTCATTAGTGTAACGTCCATGATTGTGTTTGCTTGGTTCTTTTCGTGCCTTCTAGCTTTGATGATAAATTGCGAACGATCGTGCCGCTATCCTGATTTATGCCCTATCTAATTCCTAATTTACTTGAGGACAAGCAAATGCTTAAGTGTGGGGAGGTTTGATAAACGTATTTTGATACGTTTGATCGTAGTATTTATTCGGGATATAATGAAGCGTTAGCAATCAATTTATGCATTTATTCGATATATTTGTACTTGTTTTATTGTTGAAGGAACTTAGAACGAGTTTGGAGCGAAAAGGAGCAAAAACGGAGCAAAACGGAGCAAAAAGGACGAAAACTGCTATAGGTCACGGCCGTGACACCTAGAGCATCTGACCGTGACCCGTGACAGAGCGCAAACGTAGATACACTGCCAAGCGTCACGGCCGTGACGCTCAGTGTTCCAAGCCGTGACGCCCGACAGAAACCAATAGTTGATCACTGCCCCTGGTCACGGCCGTGACAGGTCATGCACTTACCCGTGACCGATGGCAGAGAGGCCCACTTATGATGGTCACGGCCGTGACCATCCATGCACTTGCCCGTGACGTGTTGTTTCGATTTTCTCGCCTTGAGTCGGTGACAGTCACGGCCGTGACAGCCCATGTCCCAGGCCGTGACCTGTGCGAAATTTCCTATAAAAGACCAAATTCGACTCAGAAAGAGGGTACTTCGACCAGAGATCAATTCCCAATCATCCAGAGACGAAATTAGGGCGAAAAGAACAGGAAATCCCGTCCCGAAGCGCAAGAGACGGATCAACGAAGAATCCACGCCGAATTAACGAAGAACGAAGATCTTTCCCGAGATCACCCCAGATTCATCAGTAGGAAAGATCATGAGTTCTTCGGCTTTATCTTTCAATTCTTTCGTAGTTTTTCCTTTATTATGAGTAGCTAAATCCCGTTGTGTTTGGGATTAGATGAACGCTAGGATAATTCGTAGTTAAGACATATATTATCGTGACTTTGTGCTATTGACTATTTATCGTTCTATGAATATGTTTCGTTGCTTTAATATGTCTATGTGTTAAAGTGATTGTATGGAAAAACGTTTAGGGCGACAGCTAAATAACGTTTAGGCCGTTCATAGAAGATAGGATTCGAATATAGGGCGAAAGCAAATACTCGATCCTTGCGTTAGTAATTCGTGAATTTTGGATTCCCGCGAGCGTTTAGGGCGACAGCAAACTCGCGAGCGGGCAGGAAATTACTGCGATTTAGGAGCGATTTTATTGTCTTAGCTGTAAATAGCTAGCGGGATTCGAATCCCGAGCACGTCTTTATCATCTGAAAACTCTCATATCAGTTAGTCGCGTCCTTTAAATTTCTGATTGAATTAGGAGTGGTCTGTTAGGTTGAGTCGTCAAACAATTTGCGTATTTTCTTTAGGCTAAATATCGAGTCGATTAGGTCATTACTAGTACTTGATTTATTCCTTGTGTTCGATACTCGTTTACTCACTCTACTGCACTACAAACGATAGGTCCACTGCCTATCGCACGTCGGTGATAGTAATTTAGTATACGTTTTATTTTATCACTTGTCGCACTTGCACAATACACCACGTGTCGATCAGTCCCGTTCGTGAAATGGATGTAAAACACTAAATACGAAACTGGTGATGTAAAAGCTGACTGAAATGTTGAAGCAACACTCGATCTCACACAGAATGCACAGCGGATAAAACTCGATATTTAGTGACGAAAACAAAGAACACGAGATGAGAATTCTGTGCAGCAAGTTAGAACTTGCTGCGTGCCTCATGGCGAAATTCCACTATTACGATGGATTACAAAAACAACTATCCGTAGATAGTAAAATCAAGCCTAGAAAACTACGAATCGAAAAGATCCTGCAAACGACTACGAAGTACTAAGACTTCTGCACACTGAATACTAGGCTAAACAATAAAAGAACTCTCGAGGTCACTCAAACTCAATGTATGCTTCGCTCTCGTTTTCTCGTGTCTCGCTCGTCACTCTTTAATGGTAAAATGAAGTCTCGTATAAATACTTCGACTTCTGAACGACTTGGACAACGTCCATACTGCCCAAACGTCCACTAACTTCAATTATGGCCGTTGGAAGTTAGCTTGGACTGCCTCAAACGACTTAGTCTTGTCTTGAGCTTCAAGACTCCTATTTTTAGTATGTTGCTTCCTAGTTTCGCTCCTCCACTCCCACGCTTATTCCACACGGTTTGACCCTTCAAATCCTTATCTAAGTCCTGCATATTACTAAGGAAATCCACGAAAATAGGTTAGACAGTTTTCGGGTACGAATGATAAAACTGAGGGTTGACCAATTCTCAGACAACTATGTTGACGGGAATGTGATCTCCACATTGTCAACCACAACAGA
Organism: Craterostigma plantagineum; assembly: GCA_027422505.1. Lineage (NCBI taxonomy): Eukaryota > Viridiplantae > Streptophyta > Magnoliopsida > Lamiales > Linderniaceae > Craterostigma > Craterostigma plantagineum. Next base: position 34,389 of record JAPQWV010002562.1, on the reverse strand, counting down.
ACATTTCGAATTCAAATCTCCAAATAATTCAATCCATTTACAATGAGTAGGCCACCAAAGACACCGATGCAACCGAAAGACGAAGAAATAAATCATTATGATATCAATTTAAAAAGGAGCATCAAGATCAACCTCAACCCTATTGTCTTTGCATCTCTTCAGCATGAGCAGCTGACATCTCAAATGATAAACCTATGCATTCCAACCATCTCCGTTACTTTGCTGAATCAAACAATTTTAGAAAAATAATATGGGTTTCGTATGAGAAATTCGACGTGGAGAAGAAATTAAGAGTGTAACGGTACGCATCGTACATTACGCTTCATGTGTCATACCACACTTTCTTAACTTTTCAAATCAAACTCCGCATACCAAATGCACCCTAAACTCCAAGAAATCAAATCATATTTGAAATGAGACTGAACAGATAGGACAGAGAAATAGTCCCACTGAAAATTACCATTGTCGCATACATGACACAATGAGGTTCAGATATGTTTGAACTCAGTAGGAGCATGGAACTACTTGAAAAAAATAAAATTCGATACGTATACACAAACAAACTATACCTCTTCTTGGAGTAGCGGTGGAAGTCCTTCGATCGAACCCAAGCCCGAAAACTCATCCAAGACATCCTTCTCCCTAATCCTAGACCAAGTCTAGGGAGGCAAAGCGTCGTTGCTCGAGGGGTAAATGTTTGAACAGCTCGAGGCCGATTGTTGGCAAGGCACCAAAACGTCGACTCCTTTTTTGTCATTTCCGTTCATCACTGTCCCAGAAATCACCACGTGCCCGGCGGTGGCTCTGTAGCAACGAACGCAAGTTCCGCGACAGCAGAAGTGCTCGGCGGCGAGTAGGATTTGCCGCTCAAGATTTTGGCCGCCTGAGAGCATTATTGAAAATATAAACTTGATTAGGCTTGGACTAATAAGAGGTGAATTTGGTATTTGGGCCAAGGTGAATTATTAGCCCAAAATTTAGAAACCTATGGATATTCTAGAGATATCCATGGAAGTGTTTAGAAACATATAGAGATAGATATAGGGAATGTTCTAGAATAGTGTGGTGTTGACTAAATCCTACCCACACATTAAGGGGGTGCTACTACTATAAATAGGGTGAACCCCCTTAGCATTTGTATCAAGTAATCAAGCAAGTGAAAATCAAATCAAGTGTTTGTAAATAAAGCCTCTTCCTCTAAACACTATCTTTCGATAAGTTCCTCCCTTCCTATATAAGTCCTAATTTCCAACAAAGTGGTATCAGAGCTAGAAGATCCTAAGGCGATGGCGAGCGGCATGGTTCCCTTCCAAGTCCCGACACTCAACAAGACTAACTACGATAATTGGAGTATCAAGATGAGGGCGCTCCTTGGATCACAAGACGTATGGGATATCGTGGATAAAGACTACATTGAGCCGAAGAACGAAGAAACCGAATCTCAAACTCAAAATGATAGTTTGAGAGAATTGCGAAAGAGGGACAAGAAAGCTCTCTTTCTAATCTATCAAGGATTGGACGATGATGCTTTCGAGAAGGTATCGGAAGCAAAGACAGCTAAGGAAGCATGGGCAAAGCTTCAGACCTCGTATAAAGGAGCAGATCCAGTAAAGAAGGTACGTCTTCAAACTTTGAGAGCCGAGTTTGAGGCGTTGCATATGAAGCATGATGAACTTGTGTCGGACTACTTCTCGAGAGTATTAGCAGTAACTAATCAACTAAAAAGAAATGGAGAGAGACTTGATGATGTTAGAATCATGGAGAAAATTCTTCGCTCGTTAGACCCGAAGTTTGAGCACATTGTAGCTATCATAGAAGAAACTAAGGATCTAGAGAAAATGACGATGGAGCAACTGTTGCACTCATTGCAAGCCCATGAGGAAAAGAAAAGGAAGAGGGAAGGGATCGTAGAACAACTACTTAAGTTGCAAGTTGATTCTTCAAAAGAAAGGGAAAATGAGGAAAAATATCAAGGACCAGGCTACAGGCAAGGATATAGAGGAGAACGAGGCGGAGGCCGTGGACACAAATACGAACGAGGTTGGAGACCGGCAACGACGGCCAAGATAATCATCAAGGAAAAGATTATTCGACAAAAGGTATGACAAATTACATATTAAGTGCTATAATTGTCAGAAATTCGGACATTACGCTTCCGAGTGTCGAGCCGGTAGAATCAATAAAGTCGAAGAGAGGGCTAACTACATTGAAGAGAAAAATCAGAAGAAGAGATTCTACTGCTAGCCCATAAGGATATTGAGATCGGCGAATGCAATAAGTGGTAGCTAACCACCGGTGCGAGCAATACCGTGAGTTCAAACAGAAGCATGTCCATGGAGTTTAATGAGTTAGTGAGTGACAATGTTGATTTTGGAGAAGAGCATAACATCCTGATGGAAGGTATAAGATTCTTAGTCAAGATGTGATAACCAACGAAGAAGAGAGGATGAGAGTATTTCATACATCGAAGAAATTAGCATGGAGAAACCAATGATAGAGAAGACAAGAGACGAGGTCAATACTCTACTAGGTTTACCCCCTGCGGGATCTGGAGAAGACGAAAACTCAATAGAGGGAGTCTCACACTGCAGGAGCCGACAAGAAGTACCAAAGGTAACTGAAAATCAAAACAATCAAACTCTCATTTGTCTCTTTGCAGATGGAGGGCCGATGAGGTTTTAAGACGCTAATGACGAGAAAGGTGAAGCTGAAAGAAATACGACAAGCTTAATGCATGAAGGCTACAGTCAAGAAGCATATATCATCTATGACGAGAATAATGAGAAAATACAACAAATGGATATTAAATCTTTCCTCCTGGATGGAGTTCTTGAGAAAGATACGTACATGAAGCAATTACCAGAATATGAAGCATCAAATGAGATGAAGGATGCACTACATGGGTTGAAGAAAACACCAAGAGCTTGGAACTCAAGAATCAACAGGTACCCCGATAGAGAAACAAGGTAAAGGAGTTGGAAATGCAACAAAAGGAGCCAATCAAGATTCTCTGGGGTGACAAGTCGGCAATAACATTAGCTAAGAATCAAATCAGCCATGATCGAAGAGAGCGGATTACCCGGAAGGAAGTGAAGCTGGAGTACGTAAAGTCCAAAGATCAAGTAGCCGAAATTTTCTACCAAGCCACTGAAAAATACCCCATTCTACGATGAAGTTCGCTCGAAATACCAAATCAAGTTTAAGGGGGGGGGTGTTGAAAATATAAACTTGATTAGGCTTGGACTAATAAGAGGTGAATTTGGTATTTGGGCCAAGGTGAATTATTAGCCCAAAATCTAGAAACCTATGGATATTCTAGAGATATCCATGAAGTGTTTAGAAACATATAGAGATAGATATTATTAGCGAATGTTCTAGATTAGTGTGGTGTTGGCTAAATCCTACCCACACATTAAGGGGGTGCTACTACTATAAATAGGGGTGAACCCCCTTAGCATTTGTATCAAGTAATAAAGCAAGTGAAAATCAAATCAATTGTTGTAATATAAAGCCTCTTCCTCTAAACACTATCCTTCGATAAGTTCCTCCCTTCCTATATAAGTCCTAATTTCCAACAAGCATATGCTCGCGGCGATCTTGGGCAGGTCGTCCTGCCCGGACGAATTCCGATCAGCCTGAAACTGGAACTTTCGGAGAGATAGGGCGTCGTTCACGTGCTCGTAGAGGGCGGTTTCTTGGACCTGCTTCAGTACCTCCTCCTGAAAATATAAAAAAAGGACGGCGGCCAAAGGGTCTCGTGAAAATGAGTGCCTTTTTTATTTTTGAATTTTTACCTGACTGTTTAATATTTTATATAATATGTGCCCAAGGGCCCAAACGATTAGTCTCATCCTCAAAGTGTGTGGTGCAACCTCATATTCAAATGTAGATACATTGGATCGCAAAAAAAGAGAGAAATTAAAATAATATATAGATTGTTGCGTGTTGACTCGATAGGCTAAATGGGCACGACCGACCCGTACTGACCCAGGGCCAGATTTTGACCAATGCATCCTGGTCAATTTTCAGCGCCCCAAATTTTTAGGGTCCACACCTAATAAAATTTTTTTGGCCAAATATCACATATCCTAACATACATATATTTAGGACCACAAATTTCTAAGGCTTAATTGATCAATGTTATTGATCTTAAAGGCCTCAAATTTGTTTAAAAAACAGCCTTGATCGACCAGTGCGTTGCATCTTAGCCCGTCTTAGCCCCGAAAAAAAGTAGATGAGTTGTGGGGTTTACGAATTAATTTACCTTGATGGCGAGGCGTGCCTTCTCTTCTTCGCTTAGCCCTTCGTCGGTGTCCTCTATGGGGCGAACCTCTGCGACCCACTTGACTATGGGGCGAACCTCTACGACCCACTTGATGAACTCCGCGAAATCGGGCGGAAGGGACGTGAAGAGCACGGAGAGGATGCTCGAAAGTAACCGTATGACCTTTATCGCATAATTGACTAATGCTAATGAGGTTATGTTCTAGATTCTTAACTAACCATACGTCATCTATAGTAGTATGTAAAGTGTTACCAACAGTTCCAACTCCTATAATCTTAGCTTTTGTGTTGTCGGCATAGGAGACATATCCTCCACCATATGCTTTCACCGACACAAACTTACTGATATCACCTGTCATATGGTGGGAACATCCACTATCGAGGTACCACTTGTTTTTCTTGTTGGACTTTCTTACTTGTACCTGCATGAATAATTTCTTTTATGATGTGCACAAATTTGATTGGGTCCTAAATGGTTAGCAGCAAAATAACTTCTGTTCACACGTGATATATCATGTGTCACAGACTGTGATCTCTTGGACACTGATTGAACAGTGTTAGAGACTTCAGGAACCTTCTTTGGCCTCCAGACATATCTAGCTTTATCAGCTCTCTTCAGAAAATAATGGTTAGCATAATGACCGTGACGACCACATGAGAAAACATTTAGGTTTTCTAAAAGTGGACTGTGCAACATGTTCATGCATAATGGAATATCCTAGTCTTGATTTTCCAACAACTCTAGGAATACTAGTAACATTTCAAGACTTTGTTGTCCTTCAAGGAGTCTATTATTAGTACGAGATTTTTGTTCTAAGAAATCCTTAAGAACAGACATGTCTCTAGACATACTACTTTTGCTTCTCAGACTTCACAGTTACATAAAGCTTTTTCTTCCTTAAGGGTTTCTAGCTCGGCTTTCAGACGTTCATTTTCTAGATCTGTTTGGTGCTTCTCTCTAGCTGCTTCATCTCGTTGCCTAATCAGACTCTTAACTTGTGAGTTGAGTGACTTAATCCTTCCTTCTGCGTTTTGAATTATTTCAAAACATCTCTTCCTTTTCGTCTACTGAGGAAGCGTTATCATGAGATTCATCGTTCCTAGCATATAAGACATTCAGAAATAATATTTTTTTAATAGTGGATGAAGTGGATACCTGATCATCATTATCGGCCATGTAGGCGAGATCTTCCTCTTCTTCACTTCCGGCCTCTTCCCAGTTGGTGACCATGGCTTTCTGTTTCTTTATCTTTTTTGTCACCAATTTCTGTTGGGTAGTTTGAGGCGAAGTGGCCTGGCTTGTTGCACTTGACGCATTTTGAACATTGTTTGCGGATGATGATATTTCCTTGTTCCTGGGTTAAAATTTGGAGTTTCCTTTGAACTTTATTCTCAGTCGAGATTTTTCAAACCTTTTGGTTAGCATGGCAATCTGCTCCAGTAGGTCTACCTCAGTTCTTCTTCGCCCTCAGAGTCATTTCCTGTTCGGTGTTGAAGGCAATATTTGGTTGGTTTCGGACCGATGGTTTCTCTTTGATGGAGATCTGAGTCATCTCGTAGGTGGTCAGAGATCCGATCAGTTCTGAGATGGAGAGTTCGTCCAAGTCCTTTGCTTCGTAGATGGCAGTTACTTTGGGATTCCATTCTCTCGGAAGGGATCTCAGTATTTTCCGTACTTCCTCTCCATCCGGAATTTTCTTTCCCAAAGAGAACATCTGGTTGATTATTTTCATGAATCTTGCGTACATGTGGCTTATGGTCTCGTTGTCCTCCATTCTGAACAGCTCGTATTGGTGAGTTAAGAGGACTATTATTTCTTGTACAACTCGTGTGGTTCCTTCAGGTGTGACTTGAAGCATCTCCCACATATCTTTGGCAGATTCTCATGAGCTCACACGATTGTATTCCTCTCTAGTAAGTGCGCAGGCAATCATGTTCTTTGTTTTGGCATTCAGGGAGATTCCTCGCTTGTCTGTTGCATCATAGTCAGAACCTTTCTTTGGAGTTCCATCCGCCTTTCTGGGATTGTAAGGTCCAGTAGTGATGATATCCCACAGGTCGTAATCTGTAGCAATCAGGAATTCCTTCATATGGGGTTTTCCATATGGCGTAGTTTGTTCCATCGAAGAGTGGTGGCCTGGAATGGGATTGTCCCTCTGCAAAAACATCAAAACTCGAAGAAGCCATTAGATCTTTAATTCAGGCTTGTTAGGCCCGTCGTTTGAGTAACCCTCTCTGATACCAAATGAAGATATAAAAGTGCCTAAGAGGGGGTGAATTAGGCTTAAAAATTTTTATGCTTCTTTTACAAATCCTAAGTGTAGTGATTCTAATATGCCTGATGTTTGTGACGAGTATGTCTGATATATCCTAGCGACGGATGTGTCTCGGGTCTGTCTCACAGCGATAAAGAAATAACAGAAAAGTAAATGCGAGACAGGATTTTTATAGAGGTTATATCCCCAACTGGGGTTTACTCCTCTCCTTGGGATTTGCTTCCCAAGAGTTTAACCAATCACTATAATGCACCGTAGCTGGATACAAAACTGATTGGTTAGCCCAATACACAACCGAAACAAGTCAAACACTAGCCACTACTAGGTTACCACACGCCGAGTTTCGTTCCTCGGAATCTCCTGATCCCGACAGACACAGCTCGCTACCAAAGGGCCCTCGGAACTCGTCCTTCCCTTCACGTATGCGTAAACGTCGACATTGCCTCCTTGGTATTGCTCACGTCTGAAGACAACACGTCCAAAGACAGAATGTATGGCGTGGGAGGATGGAATAACATGATGATTCACTCGCTCAGTGATGGATACGCAAGTTAACGCTCAGTAAGGAAGAAAGCTATCACAAATGGAAACTCAGGAATCTCTAAATATGTTTCTGCTCAAGAAATCTTTCATAGGCTGATGTTCGCAAAATCTAGAGAGTCCTCGAAATTCTGAAGTGTGGTTTGTATATAATCCTTTTCAATCAGCACTTCACATGGAAATTCATATCATATAATAATCACCAAATCAAGCATAGTTTCCATGCAATTTTCGAGTCAATCATACCATATAAATCGTGCTTTTTAATAAATCATGTCAACGGTCATATAGCACATTTAAGCATGATTATATTCCATATAAAGATTCAAATTCGTTCTCATTCATATTCAATCACTTCGCATATATTTACCATATCAGCACTTTCCATAAGTGATTCCCTGCTATCAGTTTCTAGAGCAAGTCAATCCAGATTTACTTTCCAAGTATAGCACACGCGATAGCAGTATATCAATTTCATATTTAGCACAGATCAGTCATATTTACCATGTTTAGCACATAATATCATATCATATCACAACTGTCACGAATTTACTTGTCATGCCACAACTTTCCATATTTCAGAGATCACATCCGCGTTAAGCATATTATCATATAATAACATCTTATCCACAAAGTCAATCAAATCAAATCTTCCTAAATATAATAATCCAATCAGCATAAGGAAAGATATTAATTCAATATTGCACATTAAATTCAGTGGAAAGCATGCAAGAATCGTACATGTGATTTTTGTCAGGAATCACAGATTTTGAACAGATATATCACTTTCCATATATAAACAACATATTTTCCTTTTATAACTCAGTAGGATATCTTATGCATTATTTCCATATATAGCACAGTATGATATGTCGTATGGGCTGTCTATAATATGCGATCACATACTTCCATCAACACATCACAAACTCATATGCGAATCAAATATTCATCACTTTAATCAATTTATAGCTCATTATCAATTCATGGTCGAATATTATCATAAACTTAGACGTTATATTAATCACAATCGAATTGCTTAATTTATAGACCTAACGTCAGTCCAATTACATCGTTCATCAAAACTCTCTAACACTCATGGACCAAAAAGGTCAACAAATACCTTACAGCTGTTATTGGTACCAGAAGAAAAATTATTAAATACCATGGCTGCTCTCCTCTATATATAATGTCTCTAGCTTTGTTGAGCACATCACTCGCCTTAAACCCTATCCTTTGCATATTACAACATGAGATACGAAAAACAACATGAGATTATCTCCTCTAATCTTTCCAGAAACATCTCATTTGAATTCGGGTCAAATTCTCCAAACCCATTACTGTCAACTCAATCAATCACCTTGGGATGTAATGACTGAGTTTTCACCACCAACCTCACCTATAGCCCCACCTCAACACCAACTTCAGGTTAGGGTTTTCTCTTGGTGCTATTTTCTCTTGGGTGTAAAGTGGCTTATGGCTCCGTTATTAGGTTTCATTGAAAAAGAAGAAAGAAAATAAGGGCTTCAATTATTTCTGGGTCTATAGATCTATTCAACATGATCTTTCTTTTTTTGGCTAAGATATGTCGGATTTTAAGTTATTTCATAAGCTGAAAAATTTTGACTTATATATATATATATATATATATATATATATATATATATATGTTACAGCGACTCCTTGGTTTCTATTTCGACAAGAAAGGGAGTAAGAGGGTTTATAAATTATTACAACCAAAATATTTTAAATTTACTATTGGAATCACTGGAATGGGCTCTTACTATCTTTATAGATAGAGACGTAGGGAGACTGGACCCTTTATTCTTATTTCTTTCTTTGCGGATATGCACACAACCTTATATATAAAATTATTTCTTCTTTTTTCTACTTTTCATATTTTCCCTCTCTAGGGTTTTCAGTTTTTCTCTCCGGTGCTTCCTTATCTTAATATGAACTCGTAAGACTTTAAATCCATATTTCTTCATCCACTTATGCTTTGCTTGTTTTATATGTAAAATTGCAGGTCGAAGAAGAAAATGTTGCCAATGTAAAAGATGATCCAACCCCATTTCATCTTGGAGGAGTAAGCATATGTCTCTTTTTATTTTATATTGTTTGATTTATTCTATTCATCCTGGCCACTTATGTTTATACATGTAAGGTTTAGTACTAAATACTAGGGTATGGTAAGAACTCTTACGTAGATGCAACAATCTTTGATGTTCTGCAGGCAAACAACTCATGGCAATTACATTTAATCATCGTTGGACTTAACCAAAGGTAGCACAAATTCAGCACTATGAAAGCGAATTTACAGCGCTACCCGGTTTTACACTGCGGTGAAAATGTCAAAGATCTCTAAACGCCCATTTGAAACCCTAACGAAGATGAATACCACCACATTACTGGAGAGGTTAGAAAATGCAGAGGCGGTGGAAGACTGATTTGCCCTCGTTGGACAAAGGAGAAATATGCCGAAGCAGAAGTTGTTGCTTTGTCACCATGGGCGGGCTCTTTCGGTGAAAATCTGCGCGTAAAAGGAAGGTTATCAAATTCAAACAATCGAAATGGAAACGACGCAAGATATAACGTGGTTCGGATCATAAAAATCCTACATCCACGGTGATCAAATCTTTCATTTACGTGTCCCTGAATCTACAGAACAGAGATGATCGCGAACACAGCGCGCGAAATTAACAGAGGCAATTCAAAAGGGGGTCGATTAAAAAAAAATCGAAAATTTTTCCCCAAACTTAAGGTATTAAAAGACTAAAAAGCCCCCAACCAATTATAACTAATCTTCGGCCTCTTTAAGTGATAAAGCGCTTGAATGGGAGTCCCGCTTTTTATTAGTTATCTACGCTTCCTATACATGAAGCAGATTTCAATACTCAGAGTTGGCCTGGTGAACCTTCAACACTCGACTGCTTCCTTTCCATTGCTGCTTGGAGCCTCAGCAAACTCGACTTGATTCTTCAACACCCCCCGCAAGATGGATGTATAAGTTTATTACAGCCATCTTGACCAGAAGTCGCTGTAAACACGGAGCAGTAAGTGGTTTGGTAAGGAGGTCCGCTAGCTGAAACTCAGATTTCACCGGTAATAACTTGATGTTGCCATTCAAACACGTGATGCCTGATAAAGTGGCAATCGATTTCAATGTGCTTGGTTCTCTGGTGAAACCTTGGATTAGATGCCAAGTTCAAGGCTGACAAGTTGTCGCAATAAATCACAGGTCTCTGCTCGGGGATCAGATCTAACTCGGACAGTATCTGCTTTATCCAGAGTACCTCTGCTACTACTGACCCGAGTGCTCTGTATTCCGACTCTGTGGAGGACCTTGAGATGGTAGCCTGCTTCTTCGCCTTCCAAGTGACCAGTGAGCTACCCAGGAAAGTGCAGAAACCGGTTATTGACTTCCTTGAATCCTTACAGGCAGCCCAGTCTGCGTCTGAAAAGGCCCTGATCTCCAAATTCTTCTCGGCAGCAAAGAATAAACCTTGTCCTGGTGACCCTTTGAGGTACCTCAATAGATGATGCGCGGCAGCGAGATGTCCAGCCCTGGGCGCAGAGATGTACTGGCTTAATCTATGGACAGTGAAAGTAAGGTAGAGGAATCTGCCAATGAGTCTCCTGTACTCAAATGGATTCCTCAGCAGCTCCCCATCATTCTCAGTCAGTATGTTGCTTGGATCCATGGGGGTGTTTAAGGGCTTCGCATTGATGTACCCCGCATCTGTTAGCAGCTGAAGGGTGTGTTGTCTCTGTGACATGTAAATTCCCTCCTTATTTCTAGCAATTTCGACACCTAAAAAGTATCTCAACTCACCAAGATCTTTTATCTTAAACTGTGAACTGAGAAACTGTTTTGTCTGATCAATGTCCTCTGTCGAGGGTCCGGCCACGATGATATCATCAACATATACTAAAAGTACCACCAAGTTCTGACCCTTCCCCTTCAAGAACAGCGTGTGATCAGACTCCGTTTGGGTGAATCCATAGGTTTTTACAGCCTCAGTGAACCTCAAGTTCCACTGCCTAGAGGACTGTTTTAAACCGTAAATAGATTTCTGCAGTTTGCAAACTGCTTTTCTCATACCAGAGTTCTTATATTCATTGTAGAATCCCTGAGGCAAGTCCATATAAACTTCCTCATTTAAGTCCCCATTCAGAAATGCATTACTAACATCCATCTGATTCAACTTCCATCCGAGTTTGGCAGCTAGAGAGAGTAAGATTTTGATTGTCTTAGGTTTTGCCACCGGGGCAAAAGTATCAATGTAATCCACTCCTTCCTTTTGGTTATACCCCTTTGCCACCAATCGGGCCTTATACTTCTCAATTCTCCCAATGGAATCATACTTGAGCTTGTATACCCATCTGTTTCCTATGGCCCTTTTCCCTTCAGGTAGATCAACCACAGTCCAAGTATTGTTGTCAATGAGGGCCCTCATTTCATCCCTCATAGCCTCTTGCCATTCTCTGCACTTGGTGGCTTGATCATAGTCCTTCGGCTCAGTCACAAGTGAGATGCTATTGATGAAGCCAACATAATTTGCTGAGAACCTTTGGTAACTTAACTGGTTTGTGATGGGGTATAATAAACTCCTTTGGCCAATGCTGTTACAGTGATAGTCTTGTAGGTAAACAGGTCTTCTTGATTCCCTTCCATACCTTGTGTGTTTCTGTGAGTTAGTATGCTGAGGGTCACTTACTTGAGGATCCTGAGGATGGCCACTGTCATGGGGCTGGCTTTCTGCATTTTGGGCAGTAGCAGGTGGTGAATCCTCAGCATTCTGATCAGGAGCAGTTCCTTCTGTCAAGGTAGGTGGCTGAACTTCAAGCACAGGGGGGTCCTCTAAGTGTCTGGGTAGCACAAGGCTGTGAAATGGATCTTCATCTCGGCCTGCTAGAGTCCCTTTGAAGGGAAACACATCTTCATTGAACAACACATCTCGAGACACAAAAATCTCCCTCGTGCTCAAGTCCATGACTCTATAACCCTTCACCCCATTGGGATATCCAATGAAAACGCACTCCCTAGCCCGAGGATCAAACTTCTTTCTACCTGCAGCAAGAGTAGAGCAAAAACAACAGCAGCCAAACACTCGCATACTATCATAGTCAACAGGTTTCTGGTAAAGAATGCCAAATGGACTCCTGCCTTGCAGCCCCACAGATGGTGTTCGGTTGATGAGGTAGGTTGCTGTTAGCACACATTCCGACCAATATTCTATAGGGATTTCAGATTGGAAGTAAAGGGATCTAGCCACATTCAAGAGATGTTGATGTTTACGCTCAACTATAGAATTTTGTTGCGGCGTTTGTACGCAAGATAAGTGATGGATGATTCCTCTTTCTCCAAACATTTTAACTAAGCTGAATTCCTTAGCATCATTATCAGTCCTAACATCCTTGACTCTACTCCCAAACTGTGTTTCAACTAGATTTAGGAAAAAGGTCATTATCTGCTGCACCTCATGTTTGTTCTTTATCATAAAAAGCCATGTATATCTAGAATGATCGTCGACAATGGTAATGAAGTATTGATGTTTGAGATGGTAAGGGACGTGAAATGGTCCCCAAACATCACAATGAATTAGATCGAAAGGAGAACAAGCAGTTTTGTGTTATTGGGAAAAACACTCCTTTTCTGTTTTGAAATAGGACACACCTTACAAAAGGAATCATGCGCGCCACTAACATGTTTCAGTCTGTGTTTTAAGAAATCTAACACCTTGCTAGAAGGATGCCCTAGTCTAACATGCCAAGGAATACCTTTCTGCCTATTCATCAAAACAGAATTGTTATTGGAAAACTGTAAAGGGTACTCTGTCTCTATCAAGTACAGCCCATCGATTTCTTTACCCTTGCCAATCACTTGGAACATAGGGTCCTGTATAAGAAAACCACCAGCCTCAAAAACAAAACTGCAACCAATCTCCCTTATCAAGGAACTTACTGAAATCAGATTGAAATGGAATTGAGGCACATATAATACATCCCTTAAAGTTATGAACTGGTTCAGAACTAGGGTGCCTGCCTGGTCTACTCTAATAACCATGCTGTTAGGCAGGACTACTTGAGACTCACTGACACTATGCACATTATGCAGTAAGTCTATGTTTCCACATACGTGCCTCGTGGCTCCAGAATCTAACAGCCACGTAGTCTTATCATTTATGCAAGGTAAATTAAAAGACAAAATCATACCTGTGCCTCTCTCTACCTATGAGGTTATGTCCGCAGTTTCTGAGGATGATCCAGTCCGATTGATGAGTGTCTTCAGGCTCTGAAGTTGGAGTGGAGTGATTTGTAGTTGAACTAATCCATCTCCCACGCCAGCAGCTGCAGTTTTAGCCTGATGATTCATCTGATTGACCTGGAACCCATGTTGTGGCAGCCTTGGACCATAATCAGCTGCTGCCTGATTTCCTCTGGATCCCTTGAACTTGGCAGCTTGTCAAAACCCCGGAGGATACCCATGTAGTTGGTAGCAGGTCTCGATAGTGTGATTTCTCTTGCCACAATGAGTGCAGACTGGTCTGCCAGATTCCTTCTTTGAGGTGTAGAAATTCTTCTTGGCACCATCTTGCTCAGCTCTGCCAGCCATTAATGCCATATTGCTCATTTGTTCTTCTGCTTGTTTGGCAAAACCCGAAGCCATGCTCCTCTGTTTCTCCTCTTGGACAATCAGCGAAAAGACCTTGTTAATGGAAGGAAGTGGATCCATCAAGAGTATTTGTCCCCTCACTTGCGAGTAGGAATCATTGAGCCCCATTAAGAACGTGAGCACATACTCTTCATCAAGAAATATTTTGATTCCATTTATCCCCCCGCAAATGCATTGGCATGGAGGTCTGTAACTCACCAACTCATCCCAGAGCGTTTTCAATCTGGTAAAATACACGGAAACAGTGTTGGATCCTTGAGCCAAGTTGATCAACTCTCTCTTCAATTGGAAGATCCTCGGCTTATTTGATTGTCCAAATCTCTCATACAAATCAACCCAGACTTCTCTGGCAGAAGCGCTATAGAGAATGCTTGCGGAAATCTCCTTTGTCACAGCATTCAAAATCCAAGAAATGACAACGTTATTATTTCTCCTCCACGCGCTAATCTTGTCAGCATCATCAGACTGAGGAGCAACAAGTTTCACCATTAATAAATCCTTCTTTGTTTCTACCTATCAGTGCGATCATCATCGCTCTGCTCCACGTCATGTAGTTATCGCCATTGAGAGGTTCATGGACAAGCAATTGTCCTGAGTTGTCGTTCCCGCTCAAGATGTACGGATCATTTGCTGCAGACACAGAATTCCCAGGCGGTACAGAATTTCCAGGCGGCGGAGGTGCATCAGTCGACATGATCGCAAGAAATTACCTAGGTGAACAAGAAATCAGCTCGCGCGCGCAAAGCGATCTGATACCATATCAAATTCAAACAATCGAAATGGAAACGACGCAAGATATAACGTGGTTCGGATCATAAAAATCCTACATCCACGGTGATCAAATCTTTCATTTACGTGTCACTGAATCTACAGAACAGAGATGATCGCGAACACAGCGCGCGAAAATTACAAAGGCAATTCAAAAGGGGGTCGATTAAAAAAACAATCGAAAATTTTTCCCAAACTTAAGGTATTAAAAGACTAAAAAGGCCCCAACCAATTATAACTAATCTTCGGCCTCTTTAAGTGATAAAGCGCTTGAATGGGAGTCCCGCTTTTTATTAGTTATCTACGCTTCCTATACATGAAGCAGATTTCAATACTCAGAGTTGGCCTGGTGAACCTTCAACACTCGACTGCTTCCTTTCCATTGCTGCTTGGAGCCTCAGCAAACTCGACTTGATTCTTCAACAAAGCTCGATAACTTGCCCAAAAGTCGTCAAGATCGTGGCAAACCAAACCCTTGATTTGATTATTTATATATATACGGAGTCTGTCGAAAAATATTATTTTGAAACTAATTAGTGAAAATATCTCGGATTTTGCCTTTCCAAGCTGTGTTTGTATACAAGGCATTCATATTTTATTTCAGCTCTCATGCAATAATGCAAGACATGTAAAAACTTGCAATGGTGACACTAATAACCCAAAAAAATGGTTTGAACTACAAATTTTGCCACCTAAAAATATATATCACCATTTTTTTAAAGAAAGATTTTCCTGACCTGTATCATCTAATGACGAACCTTCACTTTTTACTGTGAACTCTTAACAGTGACCTTATATCGCTATCCAAACACAATTTATTATTCAGGAGAAGGAAACTAATGGTGAATTCTAAGTGTTAGGCCGATTTCATCCAACCTTGTACTGAATCAATGGATTAGTATTACCTGTACGATGAATTACGGAAGCAATAAAGTAGTAATACCGATAACGAATTGTAGAGTTGGAACGGGGAGAGCGCGCGCGAGTTCTTCAGAAAAGTCGTCAACTCCAATATGATTCAGCAACCCTAAACACTGATGTGTTTAGGGTTATTTATACATATGCCCTAATGGGCTAATTGGGCCTAATATAACTAATATATCCACAAGTCGGATATATTTACAATTGGGTCCTAACTTAGAATAAACTACAAGATTAAGATAACCTACTTTAATTGAACACAATAAATAATTCCTAACAATCTCCCCCTTTGTGTTCAATTTGCAATTCAGCGCTGGTTATACACGAGTCGAATCTTCTATTTAGGTGTTCCAGCTCTTCCTTCACTTGTCGCAACTCCCCTACATTTTTCAACCTTGTGTTGGGATTGAGAGTTTTCTTTAAATTTGGAGAGACATACACAAGTCGAATCTTCTCTTTAGGTGTTCCAGCTCTTCCTTCACTTGTCGCAACTCCCCCTACATTTGTTCAACCTTGTGTTGGGATTGGGAGTTTTCTTTAAACTCGAAGAGCTGTACACGAGTCGACAGTTTTGATCTTGAAGTCCATGCTGAAGTTGTTGGCCGTATCTTGTCATTTGAGTCCGATCTCTCCGTTCGATTGTAGCACAACTCCCCCTATGTTTGTTCAACCTTACATTGTGATTGGGGTGTTTTCTTTAAAATCGGAGAGTCGTACATGAGGCGACAACTTCAATCGTTGGACTCTGTGGTTTTCGCTTGATTCTTGGCGACGCTTGAGATTTGGCATTTTCTGATCTATATTGCACTTTCGTCGTGGTGTTGCTCCCATTTTGCTTTATCCTCCCCCTCATGAAGATCGAGCTGGGAGATCGTCATGCGATAGGTCAAAATGGGCATCGTCTTTGGCAAAAAAGATCGCATCGTCGGAACAAGAAGAAGGTGTACGTAGTGTGTATTTTCCGAAAATGTGTCTGGGCTCCTTCGGATTTTTTTTCCATCAATTACAAGAGAGCCTATCTTCACAGTGGTACGCGCGGCGGAAATGGTGGGTGCTCAGGTTGGGTAATAACCTGACGGAGCCACAAAGGCAGTTCGTCGACACGACTCAGAGTTAACTGAGACGTGGCCTGTGAGGACAGGTCTTTATAAACCGGGGCCACATAGGCGTCCCGTTAACATCAATCTAGGAGCATAGCTCATAGACGATGGCCTGAAACCGTTGTTGTTTTGACGTTGCAACGGTAGGACTTCCTTCCGATCATCGAAGCATGTCGTAGTAGGACATGTCTACGAAAGTTCTGATCTGGTCACAAAGTCCAGATAAGAAAATAAGTGTATGTGTCCTAAATTAGATATAAAAATATTTGGATGGTGAGGACACACTAGACTCGATGTGTTCAATAAAATTCAGTGGTGTGGGGCTAACTACCAATTAGTTCAATATCTCCTGCTTCCAAGTGAAGCAGTGATAGATTACGCGGCTCCCCGTGATTTAGTGAAACATCGGTCTGTTGGGAGATCGATGAGTGGGTAAGGCTTGGTTGTGCATGCGCCGTTGGACCTAATGCGACGACTTCTACCCGGGGGCTAATAAAATTAGCACCTGTACCTATGGGGGTTGGTCCGAGTAATTTGTGACTAAGGGAATTTTGTATCTTCCGCTCTTCAGTCTTGTCAAGAATTTCCAAATAGGGGTAGCTCTATGAACTTGAAATCCTCACTAACACTCGGCTACGTTCCGGGGTTAGGTTCAGTTTGGTCTGACTGAACTATGGGAACTTAGAATCCATGCATCCGTCAATTTGGTGAGTGCTGCTTGATCAGCAAGTTGGAGCAGGTCGGTTGAGATCATCTTCGTGATAGTGTATAGGAATATTTTATTGTGTTCAATTAGAATAGATTATCTTAATCTTGTGATTTATTTTAATCTAGGACCTAATTGTAAATATACCCGACTTGTGGGTATATTAGATATATTGGGCCCAATAAGCCCATTAGGGTATTGTATAAATACCCTAAACACATTAGTGTTTACGGTTGCTGAATCATATTCGAGTTGACGACTTTTCTGAAGAACTCGCGCGCTCTCTCTCGTTCCAACTCTACAATTCGTTTATCGGTATTACTTCTTTATTGCTTCCGTAATTCATCGTACAGGTAATACTAATCCATTGATTCAGTACAAGGTTGGATAAAATCGGCCTAACAAGTGGTGAAAAACTTTCTATTTACATCAGTTCTCTTCAACCTCGCAAATTCCAATTCTTGATATGGTATCACAGCGATATTCCGCTGGAGGCCGGGTTGATCATTTGCTCACCGCCACCCGATATGTCCACGTGTTAGGCTTTCTGTCATGCCACACGTGAGGGGCGTGTTGAGATTTGAAATGTGGATGTCCAGTCCCACATCGATTAATTCATCTCACTCGGCTCCACCATATATACTAAGAGGCAACTCCACCTATTGCCAATTGGTTTTTGGGATGGAGACCTCGATTTCTGAAATGGTATCAGAGCAAATTCCTTAAGCTGCATTTATCAAGATCCAAGAAAGCACACTGCAAGCTCCAACCTTCCATGGCAGAATCAGACGACGTAACACAGAACAGCTCGGCTACAGCTCAAATTCATGATCCATACTACTTGAACAATGCTGATACATCTGGGCAGATGCTTGTTCATGAACAACTGAATGGCGAAAACTACGTAACGTGGAGTAGAGCTATGATGATAGCCCTCATCGGACGGAATAAAGACGGGTTCGTGAACAGCGTTCTTCAACCCCCAGACGGCACAGATTCGAACAAGCTGACAGCGTGGAAGAGGAATAATAATATCATCATCTCATGGATCCTCAATTCAGTCTCTAAAGAAATTTATGCCAGCATTTTGTATAGTTCGTCGGCCAAAGAGGTGTGGGATGATCTCCAAGAGCGTTTTGGTCAATCGAATAGACCAAGAATCTTCCAATTGAAAAGGGAACTGATCAATCTTGATCAAGGTTCGAACAGCATTGGTGTTTACTTCACCAAATTGAAGACCTTGTGGGAGGAATTGACTGCTTATCAGCCCACTTGCCCGTGCACCTGCGGCGGAATTAGGGCTATGAAGGATTACCTGAACGAAGACTATGTTCTTACCTTCCTAATGGGCTAAATGACTCCTACGCACAAGTGAGAGGACAGATCCTCATAATGGATCCCTTGCCAACGATTAACAGAGTTTTCAGCCTTCTAGTCCAAGAAGAGCGGCAAAGATCAATGATCTCGGGTGTCGCCAAGGCAGGGGAGGAACAGCTACACAACATGGCCATGATGATGGGCAATAATGGCCAGGAGTTTCCCAAGAAGACCATGTTTCAGAGGAAAGAGTCCTCAAGACCTGTTTGCACTCACTGTGGTAAGAGAGGCCACACAATTGACTCGTGCTACCAAGTCCACGGATTTCCACCAGGGTATAAACAAGGTGCCAAGTACAAGGGAGCGAGGGTAAATCATTTCGGGACAGATTACAAACCCCTTAATGAAGATCATCAGATGATTCCCAGGCCCAAACCAGCGGAAGAAGCCATGGTACAGCTACAGCTCACCTCCTCAGAATTAAAGAATCTGAGAACCTTACTGAACCAACACTCCATCAATCACCCATCAGACAATTTGGAGTCTAACACCCAGCCTGAGAGAAGCGCAGGTACGTGTCTGACTTTTAACATGCCTGGTCTTGCATCTAAGAAGGTGTGGTTGATGGACTCGGGTGCCACTAGGCATGTATGTGGGAATCAAGATTTTTTATATAATCTACATGAAATAGAAGAATCTAATGTTGTGTTGCCTGATAGCACGATCACAACAGTCAACAAGGCGGGTTCTTTCAGACTTAACAGTTTTATTTCTTTAAGTGAAGTTCTCTTCGTACCTCAGTTTGATTTTAACCTGCTGTCTGTAAGTCTACTAACCAAGGAGAAGAATTGTAGATTCTCCTTTGATTCTACTGGCTTCGTAATACAGGACACTTATCTGCGAGTGATTGGCAGGGGTGATCAAGCTGAAGGATTATATTTCATAAGAGCAGAAACGGCTGCTAGTTCGACTGATTGTAATTCTGTTTTCTTAAACTTGTTGTCTGCTGAATTGTGGCACCGTAGATTAGGACATCCCTCTAGTAAAGTTCTAAACATGTTAAAACCCCTTTTAAAACACACTGATGCTGTAGAGGATTCTTACTGCAAGATCTGCCCAATCGCAAAACAAAAGAGATTTTCATTTCCAAACCATAACAAAACTGTATGTTCACTCTTTGATCTCGTACACTGCGATGTTTGGGGACCCTTTCACGTACCATCTCACCTAGGTCATAGATTCTTTCTCACCATTGTCGATGACCATTCCCGGTTTACCTGGTTATTTATGCTAAAATTCAAATCTGAGGTACCAACTGCTATCACCTATTTTCTGAACTTAGTGGAAACTCAGTTCAAGTCCAAAGTTAAGGTGATCAGATCCGACAATGCCAAGGAGTTCAGTCTTGATGCTCTATTCAGAGAAAGAGGTATCATTCATCACCTATCTTGCGTGCAAACCCCTCAACAAAACTCAATTGTTGAGCGGAAGCACCAACATCTCTTAAACGTGGCTCGGTCCTTATATTTCCAGTCAGGTATCCCTATAGTTTTCTGGTCTGAATGCGTTCTTACGGCAGCCTATTTGATTAACAGACACCCTCTGTGATCTTGGGTAATAAAAGCCCGTTTGATATTGTATCATAAACCAGTTAACTATCATTCTTTTCGAGTTTTTGGTTCTCTGTGTTTTAGCTCCACGCTGCCAGCGGGACGGAAGAAATTCGACCCAAGAGCGAAGGAATGCGTATTCCTGGGATATCCCAACGGAATCAAGGGATACAAAGTGATGGATCTCCACACAAAGCAGATCTTTATATCAAGGGATGTGAAGTTTGAGGAGGCCACCTTTCCTTTCAGACAAGGCAGAGACTCACCCTCACATGTGGATCCTTTCCCTGCTGCTGTCCTACCCAAGCCCTGTCTGGACAATGTGGCTACTGATGGTGCCGTAGAAAGCCTAGAGAGTCTTGCCGACACAGACATACAACCAAACCAGGAAACAGCTCCTTTCCCAGCAGAGCAAGAACACCTCGCTGAAGGACCTGATTTGGGGCCAATCCAGGAGGTTCAAAGAAGGTCAAATAGACAATTAAAGAGGCCCAGCTATCTGCAAGACTATCATTGCAGCACCCTGACTGAAAGGAAGGTGTTGTACCCATTATCCAAGGTCATGACATACCAGAATTTCTCAGCACAATATCAAGCTATGATCTGTAGTATGTCTGTGGCAAGAGAGCCTAGGAGCTTTGCAGAAGCTTCAGGGCAAAAGCAGTGGATGTCAGCCATGAAAACAGAGTTTGAAGCTCTTGAAAGCAACAACACTTGGGTCATTGTCCCTTTACCAGCCGGCAAAAATTCAGTTGGATGCCGTTGGGTATACAAATTGAAGTTTAATTCCAATGGTCAGATTGAAAAACACAAAGCCCGCCTCGTCCAAAGGGATATGATCAGCTCGAGGGAGTAGACTATATAGAGACTTTCTCCCCTGTTGCTAAGCCGAATACAATTAAAATTATTCTATCTTTGGCAGCTCAACTTCGATGGCACCTAGTTCAACTCGATGTTGACAACGCGTTCTTGAACGGTGAGCTCACGGAAGAAGTTTACATGGACCTTCCGCCAGGTTTCTATACCAACCACCAGAGGAGAGGGCCGAACAAAATGGTCTGCAAATTACAGAGATCCATCTACGGCCCGAAACAGTCCTCAAGGCAGTGGAATCAGACCTTCACAGCTGCTATAGGGAAATTTGGCTTCGTGCAAACCCAATCTGACCACACTCTATTTGTCAAGGGAGAAGGACATCATATGCTCATCCTACTCGTGTACGTAGATGACATTATACTCGCTGGACCTTCACTCACAGAATACAGCAGGCGAAAGAGTTCTTGGGCAGTTGCTTCAAGATGAAGGATCTAGGGGATCTAAAATTTTTCCTTGGGATCGAAATTGCCCGCAGCCCAGATGGAATCTATATATCCCAGAGACAATATACCATCCAACTTTTAGAAGACACAGGCTATTCAGACTCCAAGCCCCTTTCCACGCCGATGAACCCTAATGGCAAAATCACAGCTGAAGACGGCGAGCTGCTTTCGGACCCCTTCAAGTATCGGCGGCTGATTGGGCGCCTGCTCTACCTTACTTTCACCCGGCCGGACATTGCCTTCACCGTCCACAAACTCAGCCAGTACATCGCGGCACCTCGGACAGGGCACCTCACAGCCGCACATCACCTCCTCAGGTCCTCAAGGGCTCTCCCGGCCAAGGTGTACTTATGAGTTCTTCTCTGAATTTGCAGGTTAAGGCCTTCTCGGACGCTGACTGGGCAGCATGTCAAGACACACGCAAATCGGTTACGGGTTTTTGTACCTTTTTGGGAGATTCGCTCGTCACTTGGAAGGCGAAGAAACAGCCCACCGTGTCCCGGTCATCCACGGAAGCTGAATACAGGGCCCTCGCTTCAGTCTTGAGTGAAGTTCTTTGGATACGCCAGCTACTGCAAGAGCTTAAGATACCAGCGCCCCAAAATCCAGTTATCTACTGTGATAACCTTTCGGCCCTGAAATTAGCCTCTAACCCCAAATTTCACGAGCGTTCCAAACATATCGAAATCGACTGCCACTTCATTCGGCACCACGTCCTCAGTGGCTCTGTCCGGCTCTTACCAGTCCGCTCCGAGCATCAAGTGGCAGATGTTCTCACCAAACCATTAACCGGTCCCTTACTGCGTCGTGCCCTATCCAAGATGGCTTGTTCGAAATCTCTACCATCCATCTTGCGGGGGGGTGTTGGATTTTAGAAATGAAGATAATCAGCTTGAAGATCAACAAGATATGTCCAACGTTGTTCAGATCAATTTTGTATCTTCCGCTCTTCGGTCTTGTCAAGAATTTCCAAATAGGGTAGCTCTATGAACTTGAATCCTCACTAACACTCGGCTACGTTCCGGGGTTAGGTTCAGTTTGGTCTGACTGAACCATGGGAACTTAGAATCCATGCATCCGTCAATTTGGTGAGTGCTGCTTGATCAGCAAGTTGGAGCAGGTCGGTTGAGATCATCTTCGTGATAGTGTACGGTTGTCACGCCTTTTGGAATTCTTGAACTCTTGTAGGCTTGAGATTCGTCCTCCAAATATATCTTTGGAAGACAGGGGAACTCTTTTGAAGTAAGATTATGAGAGTATGAGGCCTTTCTTTTCTTTTTTTTTTGTTTTTTTTTATGTTTTTTTTTTGTGTTTTTTATATATATATATATGTATTATCTTAATAATAATATAATAATAACTATATATTATATTATTTATATATGTATATAATATAGATATATAAATATATATATATATATATATATATTATTATTCTCCCCCTCAAATGATGCACCTAAGATGTACTCCCCCTAAAATTTTACTTTTCCCTCGTAAATATGAAGTGATACTTCCCCTCAATGCATCCACGTTTAAACATATAAGTTCTCTCCCAATTAATTAAGCGTGAACGTATTTATTTATTTTCAAAGCAGATGCAAACTAAAGAATTTACTGTTCTTTAAAAAATGCATTCGAATGTACGTTTTTTTTTATTGCTCTAAGTTAGAATAGGTATTTTGCGCTTCAGCTCATATGCATACAGAAAATTTAAGCTCGAAAATTCTTTAAGATGCACGCATAATAAAAATGTACCTATAAACAAGGTATTAATGCATTTCAGCTCATGTATGCATGTGAAAGTTTGGAATTTGAAGTCTTTCTAAAACATGCATAACTATAATGTACCCTTTAGTTTCAAAGTAGGTATATAGTCTTTTTCATTGCGATATGCATGCCAAAAGTTTAACTATGGAATGCATATATAGGAATTACCTACGTTGGTTGCTCGCATCGCTAACCAGCCGTGTATGTGGAGCAACCCAAGATACCATACGCGCTGGGATGTTTAGCTGCCTTCGTCGCATACCAGTCATGAGTGTCGAGCAGCTCTCTTAGTACCTACTCATGCTGGGATTTCTGCAAAATAATTATCGGGCCTTTGGTACCCATTTTTGGATGGTCCTCCCTTGTTAGCAGAAAAACAAGTTAAGCACATAAGGTGTCAAACCTTGTCCTAAATTATTCATTAATGTAGCTTTAGGTACCCATTTAGGACTAATTTGACACGGGTATGACATTTCAGCACAAGTGAACGTTTTATTCGAAGAAGATTTAAAATTTTCTCCGAAGCCAGTCGCAGAAAATGTTTCTCAGACTTAACATGGACTGGATATTTCAGGAAGGCATAAGAACATATAGATTTATAGGCATTGTTAGTACATGAAACGTTCTTCCTACCTGAAGTGTTCACACAATTCACATCAAATGATGACTTTTCTGAGAATTTTGCTTACTAGAATGATTAACAATTTTGGATGGGTAAGCAATTCCACATCTATCATTATTCAAATAAATAGATGTTTTAGGGCTTGAGAAGTTCGCTTGCTTGAGCTTGGAACTTCTTCTTTGCACCTTCTCTTTTGATAGGAATGAGAGATGAAAACTCTTGAACATTTTCTACTTTAATGTTTGTAGACATTTTTGCTTTTCCTTTCTCCTTCCTAATTTTCATTTGTTCCTTAGCTAACTTTAAAGCTCGACTTTTTACTTAACGCTTCAGCTTCAGTCAATATTGACTTAGAATTATTAGTAAAAGTTTTCTCTGTTTTGATTTTAGGAACAAAAGCGTCAATTTGAGTTCCCTTATCCTGCTTAGACAATGATATTTCTATCGGAGGATTATTTGGAACAGATAAGGGCCGGGAATTTTTGAGATTTGATATCTCATCTAAAGTTTTTTCTTTTCCGCTCGAAATCCTACTCTTTCGGATTCCAAGGTCGCGTTTAATTCGGAATTTTACTGGCAACCTCCGGAATTTTCAACCACGAGATAGGTCTATTACTATGTAAATTGTTTCCCGTCAAGCGCCGAAAAACGGATTTTGGTCGACTAGCTTCGCAATAATTGTCTCTAAAGGGATATGTCTAGTATACCATTTATTGAGGTATTTAAAAATAATCTCATATTGTTGAGCGGCTACATTCCACTCAGTTGCTATGAGTTCTAGACGATTTAGCTCAAGTAATTCATGCTTTAATTCCTTAATTTCTTTAGCTTGTTCAGTCGCTTTCTGTTCCCAATGATACGACATATTGAACGTGGCTATTGAAAGTTCAGTTCTAGAAAAATTTGGTTTTGTTGGAGATACAGTGAAGTTTCGAAACAATTATGAACGTCGAAAATTTTTGGTGTGCACCTAAAAATTTTGAGATGATTTCGAAAATTTAGTGAAAATTACCAGAACCTCTTCTATGATTGCCAATCTTGTAGTAGGTTGGATGTGGATCTTAATCGTGTTGATCAGCTAAGTCTTAGACTCAAAGAAGACAGATAAGATTAGATAAGATATACGAAATAAGATGAGTACAATATCTGATTAATATTATTTAATGAGGATTTAATTTCGATAAATAATAAAAGAAAAGAAGAAAGTATAATAAAATATTGTTGTAGATAGGAAATCTTGAGATTTGAAGTAGTGATTTCTGAAAGATGTTTGACGAGGGGTAGACTTGAGATAGTCAAAAAACGAAATGGAATTGAGATAATTAATTGAAGATTTAAATAGGAATTGAGATTTAAGTTAATAGATATGGGAATAATATTAGAAAATGCAATAAAAGGCTGTTATAGAGATGGATTTTCGAAGGTGTTCGTGAATTCTAGCTTAAGTTTATGTGATTTAGTTTTTGAAAGTCTTCGATGGATCTTCTCGAGGTGGTGAGAAAAGAAATTGGTATTGATAAGATCAAATCAGATGTGGTTTTCGAGATGCTTGATTAAAGCTCGTTTTTCGAAGAGCATCAGTGAAGATTAAAATTAATTTTCTAGAACTGATTAACGGATTGGGATGACAAGGGATATCGAGATCTTAAACTTTAATAAGAGGATGTCGATTTTCTTGATGTCCAATAGAATGTCGATAAAGATGTCGAGTGGAATATAAAATCTTGGAAATGTCGAGAGAGGAGCAAAATGTCGAGAGATGTCGAAATTCTTATTTTAATAAATAATGTCGAGATCTTGGAAGAGATGTCGAGAGATGATAATATCGACAGAAAATGTCGAGAGATGTCGAAATTCTTAATTTTAATAAATAATGTCGAGAGATGATAATGTCGAACGAATTCTTAACAGCGAAGGTAGATGTCGAATGAGGAGGATGTCGAGAACACTGTCGACAACTTCAAATGTCGAAAGGTTCAGAGTAATAAAATGTCGATATCGAAGAAAATATCGAGAGCTTGGAAAATATCGAGAAACTCACACAATTTTGAAATTGAGGCCGATTTCGACAGATATTTCGAGAACCTTAGAATTTGCCGCAGATTCCGATAACGATCTCGAGAATTATCTCCTCTTTGCAAAAAAATTTCCTGTTCGTCGTCAATTTGGGATCGTCGTCTGCATTCACTTGAAAATTGAACCGATAACAAAAAAAAAAAAAACTAGAGCAGATAAAGCAACTGTGTGTTACTTTAGAGACTGAGCAGAATTCGAATTTTTACGAGAAGAATTTGATGATTTTAAAAAAATCAAAACCGAAAAAAAAAAAAACTGATGAAACTGATCCACGATTTCGGCTCTGATACCACTTGTTAGGCCGATTTCATCCAACCTTGTACTGAATCAATGGATTAGTATTACCTGTACGATGAATTACGAAAGCAATAAAGTAGTAATACCGATAAACGAATTGTAGAGTTGGAACGGGGAGAGCGCGCGCGAGTTCTTCAGAAAAGTCGTCAACTCCAATATGATTCAGCAACCCTAAACACTGATGGTTTAGGGTATTTATACATATACCGTAATGGGCTAATTGGGCCCAATATAACTAATATATCCACAAGTCGGATATATTTACAATTGGGTCCTAACTTAGAATAAACTACAAGAGTAAGATAACCTACTTTAATTGAACACAATAAATAATTCCTAACACTAAGCATATCCCCTAATACAGTTTCTAAAATAGCACCTCATAATTAATACTACTACTGAAGAAGCAAATGGCTGCCCCTCCTCTATATATAAATATCTCTAACCTTTGCTGACACATCCCTTAACACAAAACCCTATCCTTTGCATATTACAACATGAGGATAAGCAAAAGCAACTTGGACTATCTCCTCTAATCTTCCCAGGAACATCGCATTTGAATACGGGTCAAGTTGTCCAAACCCACTACTGCCAACTCAATCAATCACCTTGGGATGTCATGACTGAGCACTACAGAAAACATAGTATATATGAGACACGAAAAAGAGATACGGAATTGGTTCCTGTCTAAATTATGAGTATTAGAAACGGATTCTGACAGGGTTTTCTATTCTTATTTACAATAAATTAATATTTTTATTTAGACACGGATTACAGACGGAATTAAAAATGGAAATATGACAAAATTCATTTTAGAAAGGTATATATCCGTATCCAAATTTGCCACGAGAACAACACTACGGAATTTTGGTTTTAGCCACCGAATTCCGTGTCTAATCACTCAATAGATACGGAATTTTGGTTTTAGACACCGAATTTTCCGTGTCTAATATGCATGTTTTCTAGTAGTGGAGTTTTCAGCACTGATTTAGGTTAATTGACGAAATGGTGATGACAGTGTAGTTTCTGCTTCATCAACTTGGGCGGGCGTTGGGCGAAGATCTTTGCGTAAAGGAAAGGTTGGTAATTTGCAAGATGATCTTCGTGATCGAGTCATACAAAACCCATAATTATATATTGTATGTATAATCGACGATTTGAATTGCATATCCGGTATAAGGTTTGTGTACAATTATTGTTGTTTGCTTTTTTATAGAACTTGAAATGTTTGAAGACCAGTTTTCACTATGCTTCGTTTCTGCATACGTATAATATTCGATTACAATCGACAGTTCGATTTTGGCAGTATAGGCACTAACCGCCACTAAAAGGGAGAAAAACCTACGATATTGAACAACACCGATGAAATTCGCTTGTTCTTCTACAATAGTTATGCATTTAACTTTATCTATTACATCCAAGTTTCGACACTATCTTTCGCAAGATATTCTCTAACTTCTCAAAATAAGCTTCCCTAAGTGATTTTCCAAAGATCATTACGACACAGAAGCTTGCCAATCCTACTGTGTACCCAAAAGACGAAAGTACTATCAACCAATCTACTTCAGCTCCATGAGATGTTCAGCGTCATGATCATCATTATTATCATCATAAACTTTAACATCGCATTTACCTGAAGTTAATGGAGGACCACAAAGAATGTTTCCCATGAAACTCGAAGCATTCATGCTCTGAAGTTGAGTGCTTTCTGGTATTCTCCCCGTTAGGTTGTTGTAAGACAAGTTAAGATAGTTCAGAAAGGTCATCGTCGTGAGGCTCGTAGGTACCTTGCCTGTAAGAGAATTGTGCGATAAGTCGAGAGATTCTAACTGCTTCATGTTTCCTATGTCGCTGGGAATTAAGCCCGACAAGTGATTTGTTGACAAGTTCAGCATCCTCAAGCTCATCAAATGCGTCAATTCAAGCGGGATATTCCCAGATAGGTTATTATTTGCAAGATCAATGCTGGTCACCAGAGGAAGTATGACACCATACGAACGCGGTTCTCCTTTTGTAATAATAACCACGCTCACCATGCGAATGGTGTTTTGTTGAGAATGAAATGAAAGCTTTGCGTCTTCGACCATCGCCTTAAAATTACCGAAACAACTTGGGATAGGTCCATGGAGGTTGTTGTTTGATATATCCAAGATTTGGATAGAGTTGAACGAGCAGATACTTGAATCGATTCTTCCACTTAGGTTGTTGGATCGTAGGATGACGTACCTTAGAGATTTGAATTCAACTCTGTCGTCCACTTCGGAAGATTTCCGTACAAATAATTAGCAGAAAGGTCGACCATCACCAATTCCTTAGAACTAAGAATCGACGGAGGCACCTTGCCGGAAAGTCTGTTATTGCGCAGATTCAAAATTTGTAAGCGATCAAGAAGTTTGATAGAGGATGGAATACTTCCATTCATGTCATTGTTTCCCAGATTCAACACTGTAAGATTTTCAGTCTCATCCAACAATCTGGCACTTCTCCGCCGCTCAATCGACTTGAAAGATTTCTGCATGGATCGGAAGCTGAAGAAAAGTTTGAATCTTGAAGGAGAACCCCTGATAGGTGATTCGCAAACACGGAGAAAATTCGAAGGCTTCTGAGACTAAAGATAGAAACTGGCAGAATGCCACTGAGTTGATTCTGACTTAGATCAAGAATCTGTAATGATGCCAAATTTCCTATTGTCGAAGGGACAGCTCCATTTAAGTTGTTTGAGGAGAGGTGAAGTACCTGAAGATTTTTCAGTCTCATCCAACAATCTGGCACTTCTCCGCTCAATCGACCTGAAAGATTTCTGCATGGATCGGAAGCTGAAGAAAAGGTTGAATCTTGAAGGAGAACGCCTGACAGGTTATTCTCAAACACGGAGAAAATCTGAAGGCTGCCGAGGTTAAAGATAGAAGCTGGCAAAACACCGTTGAGCTGATTCTGACTCAGATCAAGAACCTCTAGTAAAACCAAATTTCCTATTGTCGAAGGGACAGCTCCATTTAAGTTGTTAGAGAAGAGGTTAAGTACCTGAAGACTAGTAAGGTTTCCAATAGTTGAAGGTATCATCTCAGAAATGCGATTCATTGAAAGGTCGACAGAGGATATTCTTTCTAAGTTACCTATCTCAGATGGGATATGGCCAGATAGAGAATTGTTGTACATAAACAGAATTTCGAGATCCTTGAGCAAGCCAATCTCGGAGGGGATTTTTCCAGTGAAGTTATTGTTATGAAGCTGTAAAGATGTAAGTTTCGTCCAGCTTCTGATCATATCAGGTGATATATTACCACTAAAGTTGTTATCACTCAATCCCATCGCAGACAAATTGTTAAGATCAGACAAAGATGGAGGTAAATTTCCAGAAAACGAATTAACCCCCAAATCTAAGAACGTAAGGTTTGTGCATAAGCCCAGTTCCGAAGGAATCGTCGAATTGAGAAATTGCTGCTAAGGTCTAAATATCGAAGGTTCTTGAGCTGACCAATAGAAGATGGTAACTCACCATGAAAAGAGTTGTTGTATAGATCAATATATTCCAACCGTGACAGCTTTGAAACACTTGCAGACAATGGGCCTTGTAATGAATTCATAGATAGATCGAGATGTTCAAGACTTGCCAGATTAATGAAAAGGGATTCAGGAATCTGCCCAGTGAAGTAATTATGGGAAAGACTGACATAAGTAAGGTTTAGACATTTCAACACGAAGCTCGGAATTTCGTTGGCGAGGTTATTGTTTTCAAGGCTCAAGTAGGTCAGCGAAGGAAACCCTGAAAATCTCGACCAGTCGGTTTCTTGGAAGTAATTCGAACCTAAATCCATGTAGCTTATATTTCGAAGGCTGGAGATCTGATGAGGTATTTCTCCATCTAAAGAGTTGTTGCTTAGGTCCAAGAGAATCAACTTGGAGAGATTACCAATGGAAGATGGTATTGACCCGTTTAGCCTATTTAAGGAAAGATCCAAGCTCATGAGATTAGGGAATGAAGTGAAGTCGAAAAGCTCGATAGTACCTGCGAGATTTGCATCAGACAAGAGTATTTCAGACACTGAACCTCCATTATCGCAGTAATCCCTTCCCAACTGCACTTATCAGTCCCTGGCGACCAAGAACTGAGGTAAGGAGACGATGATGATAAGGTTTTCTTCCATGTGATTAGAGCCTGCGATTCAGATATTGGAGAAGCTTTCAAAGAATGCAAGAAGAGCACGAATGCTGAGACGATATGAAGTAATATCAGCACGAAACTCTTCTGGGAATTCAACATATTTGGAACTGGGATTATTATGGATGTGTATAATAAGATTTTTATCAGATCACACACAATATGTGTTCATTAATATAATTCTATAGTAGTGAGTTGGAGTCACTTTGTCGTCACAAGGAAGACTGACAAAGTCTTTTTTTCCAGTCAATTGTATGAATGCATTTTGTTGTAGTGGTGCTCCTCAAAGTGCTCGTCACTTTCGTGTATTATTTTCAGTGAGGCCACGAAAGAAGAAGACCATATATTATGTGGAAAATGACTCAAAATTACCCAAACATTACGACGACGACTTAATTAAATTCTAGTAGGACACTGAAAACTGTTGATTCCACCATTGTTATTTTGTTTTATTGACACTTTCAAGCGTTATTTCACACTATGATTTTGCCATTATATAAACGATTAACTTGATTCTTACTTAGCCTGAATATGTGTCGCCAATCCACGGTCCGATAATATTAACCTACAAAGTTCAAAATTTGTAGCTATTATTGTAATACGTTGAAATTTTATCTCAAACTGTTCATTAGATGTTTGATTAAAAAAAATCAAAGATTGATTGACCGATGTTGTTTAGTCCCGTTCCTAATAACTTTACCTTACATTACATATATATAATTAACAAGATGCCGTAGAGAAAAACTCTCCATGATGTTGGGGTTGAGCGGTATTTTCGGGCACAGCGGAAGGTTGATTTTGGACCCGCGACAATTTTGTTGGACAATATAAAACCAAAATGACGCCGAGAGAGAACACGAGATTTTTTACGTGGTTCGGCCAATACCGTCTACCTCCACGGAGAGCACCAGCTTTATTATATTAAGAATATTACAGCGTACAAACTAACACTCGTGTTTAAACCAAAACTCGAGACCCCTTACCACCCGGATAATATATTTGTACCTATTCCCAACTACCCCAATATAGCTAAAACCCGCTCTCACCCTTATCCACCCGGATAAGTTGTCCTCTCACTACTTCTCTCTCACTGAACTTCTACTTGATTTGGGATGATAATAACTGAAGAATCCTCAGCTATTTATAGATGTCTTCAACTCTTCTGGACCACTCAAAAACCGGTGGCCAGGAATCCGCCGCGTCGCTCAGTTCTGGACCGCTCGAAACCGGTGGCCAGGAATCCGCCGCGTCACCAGTTGATATGAGCCGCTCATTCTTTATCCTTAATATTTTTCTTTTTCTTTTATATATATATAAAATAATATTATAATATTATATAATATTATTTTATTATTATTTTTTCTTTTTAGGCGGCTGGCCCAACAATTCTCCCCCTCCAGCCGCAACGACACCTACCCGAGCATCGTCTTCAGCACCGTCAAGCACTCACCCCGGCGAGTCTGTCCGAGAGTAACCCGTTCGTAATTACCACGAACGTCCATTGACCTTCCTTGTACCAGCTATACATATCCGAATCAAGAATTCAGGTCCTACCAACTTGATTCACCCGGCGGCCAATCCTATGTGCAGCTGACGAACCGACTCTACCCGTCGATTCTGAAGAGAGACTTCGACGCAACCCCTTCTCCATCAGGACTTCCCTTCTCACGATCGCCTGCCTTTCCACACCGCGCGCGATTTTCATGAACCCATCGAAGTCAGAGTGTTTTGTACCACACTCCCGTCTAGACGATATAAACCCCACGCTCTTCTCCCTTCAGTAGGACTTTTCCGCCATGTGTGATGCTACAGACTCCCCCTGCTATGAAACTCTCATAGCCCTTGGAATCTAACTGGCTCAAGGATATTAAGTTCTTCTGTAACTTTGGGACAAAGATCACACCACCCAAAGCTCGCACCGCTCCGTCAGTCATTTTGATCTTCACAGTTCCAACACCACGAACCGCATGACGGTATCCATCAGCCATGGAAACCGAACCTCTTCGTATCTTCTGGAACGTATCAAAATATTTTCTTTCGGAGCAAATATGGTACTTCGATCCCGAATCCAATATCCATTCATCCTGAGAACGAGCGCCATCATTATAGACTGTGAGAACGTCTACAACATCATCCGTATCCTGTGCTATCATGGTTGTGGAATTTTTCTCGCCGTTCTTGTCCTTCCTCCAAGTGGACAGTTCCTCTTGATGTATCCCGGCTCACCACACTTGTAGCACATGATGCCCTTCCCGCTATTCTTTGATTTGGACCTGCTGCTACCTCCAAATTCCCTGGCGTGAAACCTTCCTCTACGATTCTCCCCGTGTATAGCCAACGCCGAATTTTGGCTATCGCCATAATTTGATCGTCTCCTCTTTTCATGCGCCAAAAGAGTTGACTGCACATCCACCATCTTCACCGTCGTCTTTCCGTACAAGATGGTTGTGACCAAATTATCGTAAGAATCAGGAAGTGAGGTAAGAAGTAAAAGGGCTTTATCTCTTCCTCCAACTTCACCTCAACTTTTATAAGTTGATCCACAAGACCGTTGAACACGCTAATGTGATCCATGAGATTCCCACCTTCCTCATCTTCAGCCGGTACAGCTCCCGCTTCAGATCTAACTTTGTGGTTAAGTTTTTCCCAAGGTGCAGCTCCTCCAACTTCGCCAACAAGTCTGGTGCAGAATCCTTATTAACAACATTATTAATAATGTTATCCGCAATGTACATGTGCTGACACATCTTGATCCCAAATCCTCCCAGTCTTCTATTGTCATTTTCTCCGGCTTTGCCATGTCCCCTTTCAAAGCTTTAGCCAGACCCTGGTGAACAAGGATATCCTTAACGTCTCTGCCACAGAGTGAAACTCCCTGTACCATCAAATTGCCGCACTTTGAAACTGCTTTCCGTCGCCATTATTCTTGCAGAGATTTAACAGCTTTGGCCCGACACTGGCTCCCCCGTAACGAACCTTCTTAATATCTTTTCTGATGTGGAAGATCAGACAAAGCTGCAACCACAGAGCATACTCAGAATATTAATTAGGCTTGGCTCTGATACCACTTGTTGGGGTTGAGCGGTAATTTTCGGGCACAGCGGAAGGTTGATTTGGACCCGCGACAATTTTGTTGGGACAATATAAAACCAAAATGACGCCGAGAGAGAACACGAGATTTTTACGTGGTTTGGCCAATACCGCCTACCTCCACGGAGAGCACCAGCTTTACTATATGAGAATATTACAGCGTACAAACTAACACTCGTGTTTAAACCAAAACTCGAGACCCCTTACCCACCGGGTAATATATTTGTACATATTCCCAACTACCCCAATAAAGCTAAAACCCGCTATCACCCTTATCCACCCGGATAAGTTGTCCTCTCACTACTTCTTCTCACTGAACTTCTACTTGATTTGGGATGATTAACTGAAGAATCCTCAGCCTATTTATAGATGTCTTCAGCTCTCTGGACCACTCAAAACCGGTGGCCAGGAATCCGCCGCGTCGCTCAGTTCTGGATCCGCTCGAAACCGGTGGCCAGGAATCCGCCGCGTCACCAGTTGATATGAGACGCTCATTCTTTATCTTTAAGATTTTCTTTTCTTTTATATATATATAAAATAATATTATAATATTATATAATATTATTTTAATATTATTTTTTCTTTTAGACGACTGGCCCAACAGTCGAAACTTCCAATTTCGTCATAGGTGTGGAATAAAAAAAAATATTAACTTCTTAAAAGGTTCGTAATTTATGTATTCTTGGTCTTTCGTCATTCAATTTAAACTATATATGATACTAGGTGTTGCCGTGCTACGCACGGGTGATACTTTGTGATAAATCGAAACACAATTAGCGAATAGTATGTGAATTGGAGGACTTGCGCCGTCTTACAACTCGTTGATGTTCAGGAAACTTTGGATTTGACCCGTCCGAGTCA
>JAPQWV010002561.1:0-54431 GCA_027422505.1 Craterostigma plantagineum | reverse complement strand
TCAATAGCCAGCTGAAGTAAATGAGGAGTTGCTGGCCTGGGGTGAGGTTGCCTCGAGCTTTCGCCAACAATAAACTTCAGCTTTTTATCGGCCGCAGCCTCTTCAAATGAGGACGATGGAAAATCATGTCTTGAGCCCACTTTTTGTTTGCTTGGGTCATCAAGGTCAGAGGCACAATTTCCTGCCCAAGTTATATTAATGCATAAAACATGGTCTCAATCAATTTATTTGGTTTACCTCATTGGAAGATGCTTTTCCTGATCATCATCATTTAACGCAGTCATTCGAGCAAAATTAAGCGCTGTTATAATTAAAAAGGTGTACATAAATATCTAATGAAGAGAAACTGACACACACACACATATATATAGATATATATATACCTCATCAACTTTCTCATCAACTTTGTTCGCGTTCTCTTCCCCGCCTGGTTGGTGATTAGCCTTCATCTCCGTCTTATCCACAATCTTGCAAAGGAAGAGAGATTACGAGACATGAGCTTTTGCTCGTGGAGCTATATTTTCATTCGAGATTACAACCCGGAGCAAAATGAAGATAAATGTATTGGCAAGAATGTTAGACCATAAAGAAGCTATCGTATCTCATTTGAGTTGGGTTAGCCTCTTTCTAGGATCCATACCTTGGGACTTTTATGTCATAATGATATTATGCTTGCTTTTGGTACTCCTAAAAAACAAATTTTGATTGAACCCATATTTGCTCAATGGATACAATCGGCATGGAAACACTTCATACGGGCTCGACGTACTTTTATCTTCAATGAGTGGTCCGCCATTCAATGCTGGTCGAACCATCTGGTTGCCCGATTGGTTAAATGTTGTTAATAAAAAAACTATTCATTATTTTTAACAATTGGTTCAGTGTGAATGCGTGTGTGTAATAAGGTTGCTAATACAGACGAATTAAGAGGCAAATAGGGTAGTAAGACCAAAACGAGATATATAGCAGGACATTCGTTTAGCTGTCTGATTCATGTGATAATGTTATGCTGTCAATTTCTTCGCAACTGGAAATTAAATTTTATTTGAATTGCTTTTAAACTTCTATGTTGGGATTCGGCTATCTTTGATTCTTCTCAGATGTAGCTTGTATCTAACGTTTGTGTATGTAATTTAACGAACGAATTCAGATTGAAAAACTTCAGAAATAAAACAGGAATGACACAACGATATACGTGGTTCGGTTCGATAGAACCACGTCCACGGGGCCTCAAAAGATGATTTCTTTATTGCTTTTCGGGTGATTACAGTAGACAGGAATGAGATCTACAGATTTCGTGCTTACAACTTCTTGAGATGATAGCTCTGTAAGAAGTTACACACTCTCTAAACTCACTGCTTCAACTGATCAGAAAAAACTTCCGTACAAGCTTCAGTTTATAGCCACGTTCTTCAGCTCGTAGGAAAACTGCCTTTCATACTCCAACTTACAGAATTGCTGCTGCCAACAGCATCTTCATTGGTGAATGATCAAGAAGCAGACTCAACGTTTCAACCTTGGTCACAAGCTTTTACCATTTTTATTTTTAACAGCAAAACCATAAGCATATCAGAGCCTTTTCACTTCAGCATAGCTTGTTCTTGTCCAAGCCTCGTTCATGTTTCATTGCTTAGTTCCAACAAAATCTCCACCTTAAGTAAATCAACACATGAATACTTAAAGCCACTTGACTTTTTCCAGCATTCTTACTCAATTTCTGCTGATCAAGATCAAGCTAGTCAACAACATTATTCAGCTGCACATTCATCAGTACTTCAGTGCTACAGCTCACCACGAAACTATCTAGAAATCACCTTTTCCGACCAACCAACACTCTCAAGGTTTATACAGCAAATAGCTTCCAGACAAAGTTGAAACTTCTTACCTGGAAGCGGAATCATATCAGCGGGATTCTCTTCGGTCTTGATTTTTCTTCACCGAAACAGTCCCATTTCGATGACGTCTCGAATGAAAATGAAGCTTAATGTCAACGTGCTTAGTCCTCTCATGGAAGACATTATTTTTAGACAGCAATACAGCACCTTGATTGTCGCAGAAAACATCAATCATCCTCTGCTTTAGCCTCAATTCATTTACCAGTCCCTTAAGCCAAATCGCTTCTTGATTGCGTCTGTTAAAGCAATATACTCAGCTTCCGTTGTTGATAAAGCCAAATCTTCTGTAACTCGCCTTCCAACTTTATAGCAGTACCGAAAGAAGTGAAGACGTAGCCCGTAAGAGACTTTAGGAATCGAGAACAGCCGGCGAAGTCCGAATCAACAAAACCTTCAATAGCTGGTTCTGTTTTCTGCCCTAAACCGAAAATCAGACCTCTGCTCACAGAACCTTTAACATATTTGAGTACCCATTTCAATGCATTCCAATGTTTCCCTGCGTGGTTTAGCCATAAACCTACTCACAAGACTGATAGAATAAGCCAAATCCGACCGAGTGCACACCATAGCATACATGAGCGATCCCACCGCATTTGCATAAGGTATCTGATCCATGTACTTCTGTTCATCTTCAGATAATTCTTCAGAACTCAAAGCTAACTTGAAATGGGGAGCTATAGGTGTGGTACCGTCTTAGCGTTACTCATTTCAAAACGGTTCAGCAACTTCATCAGATAATCTGTCTGAGATAAACTAATGTACCAGCAACTCGGTTTCTACTTATTTGCATTCCAAGAATCTTACTTGCAGCCCCAAGGTTCTTCATTTCAAACTCAGAGTTAAGAAGAGACTTAACTCTACTGATTTCACCTCTGTTTTTGCATGCAATCAGTATATCATCAACGTAGAGAAGCAAGAACATGAGCTGCTCTTTTGAGTATTCTCTGAAGTAGATACAAGAATCATGATTACTTCGAGTGAATCCATTCTTTATCAGAAATGATCGAATCTCTTATTCCACTGCCGCGGAGATTGCTTAAGACCATATAGTGATCTCTTCAGCAAACACACATGATCCTCTTTTCTTGAACCTCAAAACCTTGTGGTTGTGACATAAAAATCTGTTCTTCAAGTTCGCCGTAGAGAAAAAAGCCGTTTTAACGTCCATTTGCTCTAATTCAAGATCATGTTTGGCCACGAGAGAAAGTAT
Source organism: Craterostigma plantagineum (assembly GCA_027422505.1). Taxonomy (NCBI): domain Eukaryota; kingdom Viridiplantae; phylum Streptophyta; class Magnoliopsida; order Lamiales; family Linderniaceae; genus Craterostigma; species Craterostigma plantagineum. Next base: position 51,326 of record JAPQWV010002561.1, on the reverse strand, counting down.
GAGCCTAATAGTTCTGTGCTTAACCACAGGAGCGAAAATTTCATTGTAATCTACTCCTTCACGTTGAGTAAAACCTCTTGCTACAAGCCTCGCCTTGAACCGAATCGAATTTTTCTTTACCAGCTTCATGTTTCCGTTATAAATCCATTTGCAGCTTATAATCCGTTGATTCTCAGGCTTCTTGATAAGTTCCCAGGTTCTCATTCTTCAATAAGGACTTCATTTCATCCTCCATGGCCTCTCTCCACTCAGACATTCCATTCCATTTACTGCTTCAGCAAATGGAGGTTGGTTCATATGCATCTACTTCTTCAGCTACAGCCATTTCATAGCCAATGTAATCTGCAAAACCATATCTTTCAGGTGGCCTGATGTTCTCCTTTCCCATATCCCTGCGTAGCAAGTAGCCGGAGAGTTCATCGTCTAAATTTTAGCACCACTTGGAGAGGCCGTATCAGAATTTTCAGCACCAGTTTCAGACATCTGTTGAGTTTCTGTAATTTCAGGTTCACATGTAGCTCTTGTATTCGTCTGCTCCACCTCAAGATAATATCCATCTGAATTCCATGATCTATATTCATGCCCTTCATCAATTCCTAAGGTTGCAGAATCAGAGTTACTTCCAGCCATGACATTTTCATGAAAAACAACATCACGACTTTAATATGCACCTTTTCATTCCTTTTTCCAAACACCACAGCTTATAGCCCTTAAATCCATCTGGATATCCTATAAAGATGCATTTCACAGCTCTAGGCTCGAGTTTGCCCTGTTTCAGATGTGCATAAGCCATACAACCAAAGATCTTCAAATGTTTCAGACTTGGTTTTAGGCCCCTGTCCACATCTCTTGTGGTATTTTCATTTTTATGGCTGATGAAGGGCACCTGTTAACAAGATATGCAGCAGTCGTTACAGCCTCAGCCCAGAAAACTTTAGGAAGCTTAGCACAAAACAGCATGCACCGAGTTCGTTCCAGCAGAATTCGATTAAAGCGCTCTGCAAGACCATTCTGTGAGGTGGAGTTTGGGACTGTCTGTGCCTTGTAATCATTCTCTGCTGCAGTAGCTGTCGATTCTTTAGAACAAAACTCTAATCCATTATCAGTCCTGAGTGTTTTCAGTTCTTCCCCGCTTGAGTTTCGACAAGACTCTTCCAGGTTCTAAACCTTTCAACGCCTCAGATTTTGATTTCAATATCAGCACCCAAACTTTCTGTTGTAATCATCAATGATTGACATGAAATATCTTCCTCCCGCGTGCGATTCCACCTTCGATGGACCCCAGAGATCAGAGTGTACATACTCTAAAGGAAATTTAGAGAGATATGTTTACCCGAACAAAACTTAAACACGATGAGATTTACCAAGAACGCAAACCTCACAGAAATCTAATTCTTGCAGTTTTTCTCCTTCGAAACAGTCCTGTTTGGCCAGCTCTTGAAGTCCCTTTCGCTAACGTGTCCTAGCCTTTTGTGCCATAACTCAAACTTAGATACACGCATGCTAACTTGCGATGCAGATCCTACGACTGTGCTGCCCTCAAGAATGTAAATACCATTGCTTTTGTATCCTCTCATAACCAGCAAAGATCCCTGAAAATTCTGATTTCCTGCTTCTGTCTTCATTGTAAACCCGTGATCATCCAAGTTCCGACAGAAATTAGGGTTCTTTTCATCTCAGGCACGAACCGTACATTTTTCAGAATTTTTCACAGCCATTATGAAGCCTCAGACGTACAGAACCTGTCCCAAGAACCTTACAAGGGCGCGTCATTTCCAAGTAAAACTGTCCCTCCATTTATCTCTTGAAAATCCTCATACCATTGTTGTTGCATTGTGTGATATGGAATGTGCAGCCCGAGTCGAGGATCCATTCTTTCCCAGCGTCACGATTTACACTGTCAAAACCTCCGCCGACTCATAACCATCAGAGACGATAGAAGCCTCAGAAACTGCTTGAGTTTTACTACTTGGCCTTGATCCTTTGTGGGACATTGTCTTCGTATCTGACCTTCTCATGGCAGTGGTAGCATATTCGGAATTTAGACTTGGACTTGGACCTATCCTTTTTCTTCACTTTCTTGCCCTCTCTTGTTAAAGATCTCCTCTCACGCTTAGGCTCTCGTTTACAGCATGGTGTTGACATTCTATTCTTGATTTATCTGCCTTGAACTCAGAGCAGATTGAACATCATTCAGAGTAAGCTCTCTCTTCCATAGAGTTAGTTCTTCTTTGAAGTTAGAATAGTTCTTGGCAAAGCACTTAACAGCATAAGTGCTTGATCTTCGTCTTCAATACCAAACATCGATATTTGCTAGATCGAGTATCAGTTTGTTAAACATATCTACTTGATCGTCGAGAGGCTTATCATCTTGAACTCTAAACGAATACAAAGCTTGCTTAAGATACAACCTGTTTACCAACGTCTTGGTCATATAAAGCGCTTCAAGCTTGTCCAGATTGCCGCTGCAGTTTTCTCCATAGAAACTTTCCGCAGCACAGAATCTCCCAGGCTGAGAATCATCACGCTGTAAGCTCTTTCAATCATTGACTTCTTTTTAGCTTCTGGCATGGTTTAGGCATTTCCTTTTCCCCTTTGAGTGCCTCATCTAAGCCTTGTTGTACGAGGAATGCTCTCATCTTCAGACGCCACAATCCAAAGTCATTTGAACCTGTAAATTTCTCCATCTCGAACCTGCAGACGCCATGTCGTGTTTGCGTGTACGTTTCCACGCTCACCGCACAATTGTTGGGAATTCGGCTATCTTTGATTCTTCTCAGGATGTAGATTGTATCGAACGTTTGTGTATGTAATTTAACGAACGAATTCAGATTGAAAAACTTCAGAAATAAAACAGGAATGACACAACGATATACGTGGTTCGGTTCGATAGAACCTACGTCCACGGGGCTCAAAAGATGATTTCTTTATTGCTTTCGGGTGATTACAGTAGACAGGAATGAGATCTACAGATTCGTGCTTACAACTTCTTGAGATGATAGTTCTGTAAGAGTTAGCTTACACACTCTCTTAACTCATGCTTCAACTGATCAGAAAAAACTTCGTACAAGCTTCAGTTTATAGCCACGTTCTTCAGCTCGTAGGAAAACTGCCTTTCATACTCCAACTTACAGAATTGCTGCTGCCAACAGCATCTTCATTGGTGAATGATCAAGAAGCAGACTCAACGTTTCAACCTGGTCACAAGCTTTACCAGCAAAACCATAAGCATATCAGAGCCTTTTCCACTTCAGCATAGCTTGTTCTTGTCCAGCCTCGTTCATTTCATTTGCTTAGTTCCAACATTCTAGATATTTATCCTTTACAAATTTGAATTCTTGAGGAAAATAGATTGTGGGGTTATAGTACTGTTTTACTACATCAACTCTCAATAGATGTATATCTTATTACTTGGGAAACAAGTATTGAAATCCTTGAAAATCGATTTCACTGATTTAATTTTGAAAATCCATTACAATTTTGTGGCATAATATATATAAGTTCCATGACGTCTTATTAATAAATACAGATATATAAGTCCAGGTCTCTGGATTAACTCTCAGTAGAATTATTATTATTACTTGGGAAATAAGTATTAAAATTATCCTTGAAAATTGGATTTAATTGATTTTGAAACTCTTGAAAAATTTTGATATAATATATATTAATTCCATGATCTCTTAATAGTAATTTTTTTTCGGAAGGATAATAAATTAATATATATAATATATTATAACTTATAAGTGCGTATGGGTACTATGAATAGTGCTCTTCGTCGTAATCTATAACCTAGGTAATGATTGCCTAAACTATTTCTTATTCTCCTTTATGTCCTTTATTTTGAGATTGACACGAGATTAAAGAAAGGGTGTTTAGGTTATTTGGCTTATTTTAATAACAAAAAATAGTAATGAAAATTGCATCTTGACCTAAATATTGTATGGGTACTATGAATAGTGCTCTTCGTCGTAATCTATAATCTAGGTAATGATTGCCTACACTATTTTCTTATTCTCCTTTATGTCCTTTTATTTTGAGATTGAGACGAGATTAAAGAAGGGTGTTAGGTCATTGGCCTTTTTTAATAACAAAAAATAGTAATGAAAATTGCATCTTGACCTAAATAAAGGCCAACGGGCCAGTTACGGGCCTGGAGCCGCCAAATATTTTTTTAGTTATATTTCATCAATTTCAAATGACTTAATTAGTGTCAATGCATTAAATTAAGCATTAATTACGTCTAATCTAATATTTTATGCTCCGTTTAGTTATAAGATCAGTAATAAGGCCAATATAAATTATTTTTGTAAGTCCAGGATTATTTATCTTACTCCATATAACAAGTTATTTATATCACGCTTCGCGTGCGGATGAATTAATTTCCGGCCGTAATAAAGAAACCAAAACACTCTATTATCTATAATTATTTTATTATCTGAGCTTATATTAGATAGCAAACGGGGCCTTAGGGCCCATTTCGTTACAATAGCATATGTAAAGCCCAACATAAATTCGATTATATAAAAGCCCATTATAATTAATCTGACCTCTTCAACTCAGTTAAGATATAGCGGGCTTCTACTCTAAGGGCTCACTATTAATACAGGGTTGTAAATAAGTTATAATTATATGGGTTAATCTTGGAAACCAAACAGACCATTAATAAATAATTAATGGTTGTTTCCAATAATTAGCGTATAAATATTCTATTAATCTTATAAATCATTATTATAGCATTCATTATAGTATTAATAATATTATTGTATATATATTATTTTCTATATTCAGTTATCGGCCAAAACTGGAACTGCGGGTCCCACGGTATGAAATGCTAATCAGAACAGATCATTATATGTGGACCCTGTTTTCAGTTCTTTTAACCGTTTGCAGCTATGGTAGTGGCAATGCCAATGAGATCGATCGTTATATCAACAACATCGTATTGAAATAACAATGACTTTTTTTCTCTATAGATGTGTATATTCATTAAACTCGGTTAATCTATGATTTTAAGGGTTGTTAAGAAACAATGAGAACAAACTAATACCTCCTTTGCATTTCTTGAAATTAATACATGCTATTATAAATTGAATAATTTCGTTGAGTTTAGAAAAGAAATGTCTCTTCAGAATTCCTGGTCATAGTTCAATTATATATGATCTTATTGCCGAGAATGAGACTGTAAGTAACATTCAGAATTACTTATTCGTGGATTTGTCTTAGTACTATCGACTACAAACTCCTTGATTGAAATAAATGAACAATATTGTATGTAACAATTCTCTTAGCATGAATTCTATTTGTTGTTTGAACTTTACTTCTTTCTCATATGTAAATTATTTATTATATTCGTTGGTGTTTCCTTTGTCGAAAATGCTTTAAGTGCTTTAATTAGATGATTAACGGTTAATTGATAAAATATGTATACAGGATAATATGGGCATTTATCGCCGCGCAGGCGCGGCTCCATCATCTAGTATATCTATATATATATATTATATATATATAATAAGTTCCACGATCTCTTGATAATAAACTACAAAAATGTAATGTGATTATTATCTCATCGAAATTATGAAAACCTTATGATTCTAACTATAGAGGCTCATTTAGATCTCTTTTAGCCCATATGAAGCTTCCATTAAAACAACCCTTAAAATGGGTAGAACAAAATATCACAACACAAATTCACCCCCCTCGTTTCTCAACACACACGCCAAACGCTGGAGAGAGCTAAGGAAGAACCTAAAGATCAAAAGCTCATCTCTTCAACCCCGTTTGCTCCATTGTCAACTCATCAATTTGGGACTGAAGAGCGCTGATGCTTGATCTAGCCTCAGCAGCCTCAACCCCAAGTTCCTCAACCCTCTTCTTAAGCTCCTCGCTCTCACTCTGTAGCCACTTCATATATATCGCATATTCTTGAGGCACATTGTCATGGCCAAGGTTAGGCTGGCTCGAGCTTTTGCCAACAACAAACATCGTTAGCCTTTTGTCGGCTGCAGCCACGAGGGATGATGGCTCGCGCCCCTTTAGCCAACTTCGTTCACTTGGGGGCATCATGGTGAGAGGCACAACTTCCTTCCCAAGTAAAATTAATAAACACGCCTTTGATCATTTATGCGTTATGGTATTGGAAACATAGGCGGAGCCCGCATTGGACCGGTGGGGTCCATGGACCCCACTGAAAAAAAAATTACTACCTCAGTCCCACTTATTTCTTCCCATCATTCTATTTCGGGCGTCCCACATAATTCTTCTCATTTCCATTTTGGTAAAAAAGTATCCCACTAATTAAACTAATTACATCATTAATATTAAAAAAGTCTTCTCGAATTGCGTGTCTACTAATAACTTTTCTCTCTTCATACCTCAAAAGGTGTACTATAATATTAAAATAATGTGATTTCTTAACTCCGTGCCCACTAATCTTCGGGAACATTTAAATGGGACGGAGGAAGGGTTAATAATTTATGGTAAAAAAATTAATATTGGGAGTAAATTTGAAAAAATCTATACTGCAAGGGACCCCACTGAAAAATTTCAAAAATATTGAGTATGGGGTCAAATTATAATGGACCCCACTTATTCCATCGACTGGCTCCACCACTGATTGGAATAATTAGTGGACTGAATTGCGTATCATATAAAAACATATTTTGTTTCCTTTTTCGTCTGATCATCATTAACGCAATCGTCGAGTAGGCACTGTGGTTAATAAAAGGCGCATACAAATAGTCTATATGAATAGAATGGTGACATATACCTCATCAACGTTGTTCGCATTATTGGCTTGAGCGTTCGTTGCTGGCCATCCTCAACAACCTCCGAACTCTCATTCCGCCAGCTTGGAGATTAGCCTCCATCTCCGTCTTATCCATAATCTTGTAAAGGACGAAATCGCCCCTTTTCTGATGCGAAATAACTTTTGCGCGTTAGATTATATATAGATTAATTGCATAATATATATGTATACAATCAAAGTGGTATCGTGTTTGTATGTGTATATTCAGGCGCATACCTGCACATTGTCTGCATTGAACGTTGGGGATGTAAAGTCTGAACTCGTACATGACCCAGTCGGTTTCATCTCCGTAATAGAACGACGACCTTGTAATAAATTAGGTTTTTTCGTCCCCACAACCCTTTCGCCATGTTTTACTTGATGCTCTTTACCTGTTATTTTCCAATAACCAGGAGTTGCCCGTGAAGGCAGGGTCCAACTCCGAAGCTCCTGTTAGCGTGGAGAAGAAGTACCACGCTTTGTCTTGGTCTTTGAGCAGAGAAAGCGCTATATGGGTTGAGAAAGAACAAAAAATAGAGGATGTAAGGTTGTGCCCATTATAGAAAATTAAAAACTGAAAAACAACTTCAACGTGTACGATATGGTTCAAATTCGTTTGCTGCGAAATGCGACAAGATCACATAAATAATGCGTTTTCACATTAATAGGAAAATGTTAGTTCAAACGATTTTCGTACACGGGTTGCTGAGAATAAAACAAAATTTAAAAGAAATGCAGCTCTGAAAGCTGAAAAGTGACAGATATTGATTTAACGCAAGAAACAAAAAAAAAGGAATGAGCTTTCTGTTAAATGAAGTTTATTAGCCACCTTGTTGACTATCACCTTGAAAAAAGAAGAGAAGTCATAATTAGCTACTACCGACGACAGTCATTTATGGACAATAGTAGGATCTGCTTTTTGATATTTGGGTGATCTAATCTTTATATAGTCTAAGATTTGGTGATCTTTGTGTTCGTTGTGTGCTATGTGGTTTTGTTAAGCACTATATATAGTGCATGTAATTGATTCAATCATTAGTAAAAAAAAATAAGCAAAACATTAGCAACCTAATATTCCATAATAGCACGACTGTATCTCATTTATGCAGTTCTGTGCAAGTAAAATTCCCAACAAATTTGGTATCAGAGCCTCGATGACTTCAATACCATCGTATTTCAATATTCTCCGAGACAAGTGCCGATCTCGAAGGGAGCACTATGATTATTGGAGTAGCCAAATGCAAACATTCTTTATCTCGTTGGATCTTTGGGATGTGATCGACAATGAAGAACCAACTCAAGACGAGAGCGAGTCCGACGAAGAAGATGAGGCTGAACCGCCAAAACCGCCAAAAAAAGACGACGCTGAAACCATCAAAGCACAAACGGAGTTGAAGAAGAATGATGCCTGGTGCTGGGTTACATTCAACAAGGCGTTGGAAGATCCATTTTTCCTCGTATTTTGGTGTTAAAAAGGCGGAAGATGCGTGGAATATTTTGAAGCAAGAGTTTCAAGGAACTCAAAAACAATCACCTTGAAGCCACAATCTCTATGGCGAGATTTTGACAATCTCAAGATGGACGAGAGAGACCGTTCGTGATTTCTCATCCGGACCACGGAGATCGCACAAATCAAAAGTTGTGGAGACAAGAACCCAGACAGAAGAGTCATGGAGAAGGTGTTGCGATGTCTCCCTCCAAAGTTTGATCATGCGGCTGCCACCATTGAGGAGTCGAAGGTTATCCAAGATGACCATATACGAGTTGACGGGGTCGCTTTTTGCGCATGAACAAAGAATCAATCGGTCGATCAATCAATCAATCGAACAAGCTTTCCAATCCAAACAAGCGAGTCGAAAGGAGAATTCAAATCAAACGAAGGAGCACTCCAAGGGCCGCCCAAACCAGAAGAATAAAAAATATGAAAGGTAAGTCATCCCAGAATTTCGGCGAACAATCTTCCAAGTGTATCATTTGCAGAAGACGAACCATGAATCTAAAGATTGCTACTTTAGATGCAAAAGATGCAAAATTCCAAACCATTCGCAGAAGAATTGTTGGCATAAAAAATCTGAAGAAAAGGAAGATGCAAAGTTCTCCGAGCAAACCGAGCAAGAAACCCTTTTCTACTCAAGTATTGGTGGCGAATCAAAGAGTATGTGGTATTTAGACAGCGGTGCAGCAATCACATGACGGGCAACCGTGATCTCTTTGTTGATCTAAACGCGAGTGTCACTTCCAAATGATTCTCGGGGACGGATCTCAAAGAAGCGCTAAAGGAAAAGGAACGATCGTTGTTTAGACGAAGAAGGATAAAGGAAGCTCATTTCGGACGTGCTTACGTACCGAATCTATCACACAACCTTCTCAGCATTGTCCAACTCATTCAGAAGGACTTCTCGGTGCACTTTGATAATGGGAAATGCCAAACTATCGAGAGAAGAAAAGCATGATCATCGCAAACATCGAAATGAAGAATAAAATATTCCACTTACGATGCCGCTCAACCAACACCATGCGCTTAAGGCAGAAAATTCAGATTGTCACGATTATGACACTTACGTTACGGTCATCTAAATGAGGAGGCGCTTATCTCTTGAAGGCGAAAAACATGGTTATAGGACTTCCTAATATTCAGAAGTCGAGCCATGTGTGTGAAGGTTGCATCTACGGGAAAATGCACAAGCTTTCCTTTCCGAAGACTTCTTGGCGAGCCAAAGCACCGTGGAGGTAATTCACTCGGATGTGGTCCGATACAAACGTCCACACCGGGAAAACAAGAGGTATTTTCTTCTCTTCATCAATGATTATACACGGATGATATGGATTTATTTTCTCGGTCAAAAGTCGGAGGCATTCTCTATCTTCCTCGGGTTCAAGGCACTTGTCGAAAGACAAAGTGGTCTTCTTATGAAGGCGCTAAGGACAGACCGAGGAGGAGAATATCTCTACAATCCATTCTTGGAATATTGTAAAGAAATGAAATCAAAAGACAACTCACGGTGAGTTGAACGCGACAACAAAATGGTGTCGCCGAAAGAAAAATCGAACAATTGTGAAATGACCAGGAGCATGCTTAAAGGGAAGGACGTCCAAACCAATATTGGGCCGAAGCAGCCTACTTGAATGCCCACATTCTCAACCGATCACCTACGAAAGCTGTCCAAGATAAAACTCCGTATGAGGCACGGTACAACCAAAAGCCGAGAGTCGATCATCTTCGAGTCTTCGGTAGTGTAGCTTTCGCTCATATTCCTTCTCAAGGCCGCGGGAAGTTCGACGAGAAAGGTCAAAAGCTTCTCTTTATCGGCTACAGTGATGAGTCCAAAGGATATCGTCTATTGGACCCAACAACAATCATATTGTCTTGGGATGTTATTTTTTATGGAAATGCAGTTTGGGACTGGAAAGTAAAATCGGTGGATTACCTCAATCCATCATCAACTCAAACATCTCTGGTAGATCAGAATGACGAGGAAAACTCGATTCCCCTTCAAATCAAGAAGACGACAATGACGAAAGCCCCCCAAGGAAAACACGCTCGATTCGAGAACTTTGCAAAACCACTGAAGTGGTGTTATTTTCCAGCGAGCCCCAAACATTTGAAGAATCATCGAATGAAGAATGCTGGACAAAAGCGATGGACGAGGAAATCTCTACCATCAAAAGAACAAAATGGGAGCTCGTCGACGTACCGAAAGGAAAGAAAACTATGGGCTGAAATGGATCTACAGATCAAGTATAACGAGAAAGGCGCAATCCATAAAAAAAAAAACAACTTGGCTCGTTGCTAAAGACTACTCTCAAAAGCATGGAGTCGACTTCACCGAAACATTTGCGTCGGTGGTTCGGATCGAGACAATTCGAACCGTCTTGCTTTAGCCGCCCAAATCGAGGTAACTGTTTATCAACTTGCTGTAAAATTAGCATTTCTCAATGGTGAAATCAAGGAGGGGGTATTGTCGAGCAACCTGAAGGATATAAAGTCGAAGGCCACAAAGCGAAGGTCTATCGATTGAAAAAGGCTCTATATGGGTTAAAACAAGCGCCACGCACTTGGAATAGTGATAAGTTAGGATTTTACGTTATAGTTATACCCCGTAAAAGCGTGTTTTCGACCATTATTCATTCAACTATACTTGGATATCCTACGTTTATGCTATATTTCTTGTTTGACAGACAACGGAGGATTCGAACACAAATGACCAATAAAATCAAGATCGAAAACCATGGCTTTCAGTCAAGCAAGTAGCTCAACAACCACCTGAAGCATACCAACGTGGCCATAGCCCATTTATCACTTTGGGTTCTTTTTGCAGTTTTCAGAAGTACTTGGAGCAAATTGCAATTTAACCAGAATTTCATTATTGAAATCACGTGAAGAGAAGCCAAGTCAAGGAGGTGGGTATTATTTTGTCCAAGATCTCGCATGAGAAAGGGAGAAATATTCAAAGATAATGAATAGGTCAAATACTCACAGAAGAAGACAATTTAAATTTGGAAGTCGACGGCCACTCTCTATATATAGATACACGCTAAGAATATCAAAGGCAGCGAAAAGACGAGGCAGAGCTGCGACGAAAAAAAGAAAGCTCTTGGACGGCTGCAGGAATTTGACGGCGAAGAGCGAGACAAGCCGAACACCGAAAAAGGGCGAATTTCTTATCTTTAATATTTCGTTTTCGACAATGTTTTCTTTTGATTCTTTGTCGTTTTCGTATATTAATATGCTAGGCTAATTTATTTTGTGATTGAGGCCGTGTGAGGCCGGATTATGACTACGTACTAATGCAATTATTATTTTATTTAATCATATGATTTGAGTTATGTATTCTTTGTTTGTGCTTCATATGCGTACGTGTGATTGGCCTCCATGTGTATGATTATTGATTGGTTTATGAGACGGACTAAGTGATTAGACCGATTAGAACAAAACATTGAATACCACTACGTAAAACCGACCAGAGATGGAATTCGGTTTCGTATGTGTGGTTTCCGATAATTTGGGCGCCGAAAGCGTCTAAACTCGGGGAATTTCACGAAGATCAAAGGCACGTATAGGAACTACAGTCATATAGACATATAGTTGATTGGTTCTCTATTTACGTAGGGTTGCTATTGCGGGACAAACGAGTAGCACGTATGTTAGGAAATTCTACCTTGACTTGATTCATGATGATTAGATAGATTATATTGCATGAAAGCGTAGGAGTAATTTGTGCCGAGCATGTGTCTTGATCACGTCGTCGTCAACTGCTCTATCCTATCTGTTTTATTTGCGTTTATTTTATTATTTGCGTCTCTTATCTCTTTTATCAAATCATCAAAACTATAAAAATTCCGTTAGTTTAAATTAGAATTAGGAATATTTTCTTAGAATTAATCGAGCTGGTTCGTGGATCGATACTCGGACTTCGTCCGTTTTATACTACTTGCACGACCTAGTACACTTGCTAGTATTTGAGCGTGTCAAATAGCAAACTAAATGGCTATTTTATTGAATTAGATTTCAACCGGAGCCCAAGTGAATCATTGGTTTAAGTGATAAGTTCAGGTGATGACTTTCTTATTATTTGCCTTTATGTTGATGACTTGATTTACTTTGGGACCAATCAAACCACGGTGAATGAATTCAAGAAGGAAATCATGAAGAACTTTGAAATGACAGACTTTGCAATATTTTATTGGGATTCAAGTGAAGCAAAGGCCGGGAAGAATTTTCCTATCTCAAGAAAAATACATTGACGATCTTCTCAAGAAATTTCGCATGAGCGACTGCAAGCCGGTGTCAACCCCGTTGGCTCTAAACGAGAAAACTTCAAGTTCATGATGATGCTGAAAAGGCTGATGAGAACCTTATCGGAAGTTGATCGATTCGTTGCTCTATCTTAACACTAGACCGGACATCACCTATTCGGTTAGTCCTATCTCGGTTCATGAAACAAGTAAAATTCATTTCGCTGCCGCAAAACAGACTTTGAGGTATTTAAAAGGGACCAAAAGTCTTGGCATCGAATTCAAAAAGGACAAAAATTTTCATCTCATCGGGTATAGCGATAGTGATTGGGCCGGTTCGGTGGATGATCGAAAAGTACTCCCGGCTATATTTTCTGTTTTGGTTCTAACATAATATCATGGAGCTCAAGAAAGCAAAAATCAGTTGCGTTATCTTCTTTGGAGGCCGAATATATTGCTGCTACCGACGCTGGTTGTGAAGCAGTTTGGCTTAGAAGAATTTTGAAAGATTTAAAGTTTGAGCAGAAGGAACCAACCACGATTCATTGTGACAATATGTCAGCGATCACGATGAAGAAAAATCCTGTGTTTCATGCAAGAAGCAAGCACATTGAGCTTCGTCATCATTCATTCGAGAGTTGGTGACTCGAGGTGAAATTCGCATGGAATTCGTCAATACAAATGACCAATCAGCGGACATGCTAACCAAGGCGACAACAACTGAGAAGTTCGAGAAGTTCAAGAATCAAGTCAAGATTGCAAATTACGAGGGGGTGTTAAATGAAGTTAATTAGCCACCTTACTTGACTATCACCTTGGAAAAAGAAGAGAAGAAGTCATAATTAGCTACTACCCAAGTACCCATGACTAATCATACATGGACAATAGTAGGATCAGCTTTTTGATATTTGGGTGCTATGACCCTTGATATAGTCTAAGATTTGGCTGATCTTTGTGTGCTCGTTGTGTGCTATGTGGTTTTTGTTAAGCACTATATATAGTGCCTGTAATTGTCCAATCATTAGTAAGAAAAATTAGTAAAACATTAGCAACCTAATATTCAATAATAGCACGACTGTATCTCATTTCTGCAGTTCTGTGCAAGTAAAGTCCCCAACACTATGACTACAACAAATCTGAACTTAATTAATTATATATGAAAAGTTAGAAAAAAAGCTTAACTAAATATATGCCACGTATCAGGTAGCTCCCATGGCTCCTTCTTGTATAGATCGATTTCACCGATGACATCGAATCTATATGGCTTCCCTAGAATTTGTTCCTCAGATAGAACATCACCAACTCTCCTCGCTTGGAGAAAACCTGAAACCTGGGCTCTATGAGGCTGCTTCATTCATTAAATTCAAGATCTCTTTTACCATTTCTGATATATAAATCGAAGAAAACATGAAATAAGCACGTAAGAAGTTTTTAAGAAAATGAACTGAAAATCTCTCTTTCACTCTTGCGTGAGAATAGTGGTTTAGGGTAGGGTATTTATAGAGTTGGTGGAGAAGTAAAAAGAGAGAGGCAAAAGTTAGGTGGTGACCAAATGGATAGAACTTCATTTTGCTTAGTTGTCTTAATTCATTACTGTATATGCTGGAAATACTTTCGAATGTGGAAATTACTTTCATTTGCTTTGCTGTAAATTTGTCTGATTAATTTTTTCTGGAAGGTGAATTAATTACACTTATGAGAAAGGTGGATTAGGGCTATCTTTGTTACAATGACTTTTTCGCCCTCTGCAATGGTTACTTTTGTGCCACCGGTTTACATAGTTTTCAAAAGAATTATAATTAGCAACATCCTAAACTTGTAAATGAGAATCAGAGTGCCTTTGTCCAAGGTCGCTCTATTCTTCATAATATCTTGGTAGGCCAAGAGTTGATTAGGCACTACAAGAGGACATATATTTCATCAAGATGTGTTATAAGACTTAAGGAAGGATTATGATACTGTCAACTGGTCTATCCCGGAGTCCCTTCAAAATTTACACTTTCCCCCAAATTACTGTATGGATCATGCAATGTGTTTCTACAACCAGTTTTCTGTCTCCATTAATGGAAGTACAGAAGGAAAAATCATTGTAATAAGAGGACTTAGGCAGGGGGATTCCATATCACCCCTCCTCTTTGTCTAATCATGGAATACTTGAGCAGAAGACTTAAATTAGCTACTACAGCTGAGCATTTCAGATTGATTGAGTATAATATGATGGTAGTGATTTTGCAATAAGTATTTTGATATGTGAGATTAGAGACAAGAGACAGCTTAGTACGTTATTATTTGATGTCTACTAATTCTACACAAGCTTACATAATACATGGACTCTAGTGCTCTCATACACTAATCACAATGACTCATCTCATGCTCATCTCTATTATGTCTCAATGATTGCACTTTATAACACCTCACAAACCCACGTAAGTTCAACCTAGAAGATTCTTATGATGTGGCTTGAGCTTATTATTTCCAACACAGATTCCATCCAATGTGTAAAAGTTTGAGGATTGTTAATCTTTGTTTTGCAGATGATCTATGATTTGCAAAGCTACTATGGGTGCTGTTCAGGCTGTGAAGCAAGCACTTGATCATGTTTCATCAGCTTCAGGTTTGATTGCCAACTCAAGTAAGTCAAACTTATATGTTGCAGGGGCATCCTTGAATTTGGAAGTACATATCCTATGAGGTACTTGAGAGTGCCTTTGTCTCCATCAAAATGGAGCAAGCTAGATTGTCAATTTGTTGGTAGACAAAATTGTTGACAGACTTAGAAGTTGGACTTCTCATGCCTTATCCTATGCTGGAAGATCTACACTTATCAATGTTGTATTATCGTCTGTGTACAGCTACCAGGGGACTTGTTACCTAAGACTGTGATCAAAGAAGTGGATAGAATATGTAAGGATTTCTTATGGGGTGGTTCTGAAGGGAACAAGGTTGTGGCTTTGGTGAATTGGGAAAAAATATGTCAACCGAAGAGCAAAGGAGGTTTAAGTTTTAAAAACCGTGCTGTTTGGAACCTTGCTAGTATTGGCAAACAAATATGCCATCTTGTTAGTAAAGCTGATGTCCTCTGGGTCAAATGGCTTCATGGAATCTACTTAAGAGAGGGATCTTTCTGGGAGCATTCTCCTCGTATGGATTGCAGTTGGCATTGAAGGAAGTTACATAAATGTAAAGAGGCTTTTAAGGTTGGGTATTATGGGAATGTTTGGACCATTAGTGTGGACTGTGGATGGTGGCTATTCTCTTAATGGGTATAAATGGCTCACCATAGGTACTGCCAAATGCCATGTGAGCTCGGCTGTGTGGAATAGGTACAATTGATCTAAACACAGTTTTTATTCTGTGGTTATTGGCGCAACGACGTCTGCTTATGAAGAACAGACTCTTGTCTTGGGGGGGGGGGGGGGTACATGTTGAGCAGGTGAATGCGTTCTTTGTGGAAGTGATGAGGAATCTATTAAGCACCTCTTCTTTGAATGTGTGTTTATGGCTCAATGGTTGGCGGTTGAAAGCAGTATGATAGATGGAGGGCATGGGTGATCAGTTTCAATAAGAAGAAACACACTGGAGCCAAGATAGTACTAGCTTGGATGGTGGATGTTGTTTACTCCATATGGGTCGAACGGAATTCAAGAGTGCATGGAGGCGGCAAGCAGGATGGGCGAGGGACTTTCAGATTGATTATGAGCATGGTGAGGACAAGAATCTTATAGTTGGTGTAATGAATTTATTTCGTACAAAAAAAAAACATCCTTATAATAACTATAAGGAAATACTAATATATTTAGCACATTCTATGCAAGATATAAAGTTTTGAAAGGATTCAAAATAACGATATTGATTGACACATCAAGTTTTGAAAGAATTAGTAGCAGCCTATAAAATAGAACTAGTATCGTTGACACTCAAATACATGTGCTTTACATATATAAATGTATATTTGTATAATAAATAACTAAAAGTATAGGGGTAAAATTAAGAATCTAAGGTGAGAAAATGTAGAGGGTAGTTTTCTTTCAATTTAAATATTTTTTAATTAAGCTAAATTAACTGACGAAATTTTGATGGTTATACCAATTCTAGAAACTTAATAAAATAATAAAGATATGGTTATCATATTTTATTATAAACAACAATTGATGTGCATCATCATCATCATCATCAATGTCTTACCAATACGATTCATGTTGGATATTTTAGTGAATTGGGAATAAATCGTATACGAGTTAGGAGGTGCGGAGTGCATGCTCGGAAAGCGTTTATTCCAGAACCCAAAATTCCATGCGGGGGTCAAAAGGGCTACGCCCATAGTGTTGGTAAACTGTAATGATGTACGAGCGCTTGACTGTATGCCTGCAAGGGTGTACGACTGTATGACATTCACGACCGTGACACCATGTGTCACGGCCTGCAACACGGCCGAGACGATTGCGGGCTGGCTGGGTTGGCGGGGCTTCTGCCCGCGTTCACGGCCTGACGCCCTAGGCTTCACGGCCGTGACTCAGTAAGACTGTATGACTACTAGGCAGTAGGACTGCGATTATACAACAGCAAGTCAGCAACAATTGTATAACTGTATCGGTAACTGTGACAGTTACAGGAATGTTAGACTGTGGCCGACATCCCCAAGTAAAGCACCCTTTCGCCTGAAAGGGTATGTATGGTTTCACCCAAAGGGTGTGCTGTAAGGTAATATCTGTTAATAAACAGTCACCTTCTTTAAGGAGTTGTATCTATATACGAAAAGACACAACTGGACATGGGTTATAAATACATGCAAGATAATTTCAGCAAAGGCACTTCGAATTAACAAAACGCAAGATAGTAATCTCCAGTTTTATCCCAAGACGAATTTGGTGCAACTCGATAAAGGGTATATTGTCTTTGGAAAGTGAATTTCCAAACACGATTCTGGAGAATATCCGGCCATTTTATAAAGCAACCCTAACAACTACGCCAACAATCAAAGGCAATATTTCGGTTTATTTCAATGGCCGAGAGCGTGAGAGACATGACTTCAAACTTCTGCAAACTCGATAAATTCGAAGGTGTGGATATTCGTCAATGGCAGAAGAAGATGCAGTTCCTCCTAACATCCCTGAAGGTGGTCTACGTGTTGAGTACGCCCATGCCGGAGCACGAAGAGAACGAAACACTTGAGGCTGCCCGAAGGAGGAACAAGTGGGAGAATGACGATTACATCTGTCGTGGTCATATCCTAAATGGCATGTCTGATTCACTATTCGATATATATCAGAATTTTGAGTCTGCCAAAGCCTTGTGGGATGATCTCCAAGCAAAGTATATGGCAGAAGATGCATCAAGTAAGAAATTCCTGGTTAGCAATTTTAATAATCATAAAATGATCGATGCTCGACCAGTTATGGAACAATACAATGAGGTTCTGCGTATCCTTGGGCAATTCGCTCAACATCAACTTGTGATGGATGATGCAATAGCCGTGTCTTGCATAATAGACAAATTGCCACCATCATGGAATGATTTCAAGCGCACTCTTGAAGCATAAAAATGAGGAATTGTCCCTACAACAATTAGGTAGTCATTTGCACATAGAGGAATCTCTAAGAGCGCAGGAGAATGACCAACCAAAGGCAAAAGCAGTGATGGGATATCCAGTTCAACATGGTGGAGGATCGTACTAAAAACAATAAAAAGCGCAAAGTGAACAGTGATAACCGTGGCGGGTCCAACAAAAAGCCCAAAGCGGCTTGTTGAAATATGGCAAACCTGATCATTTCAAAAAGGATTGTCGTGTTGGAAAAGGTGGTGGACCAACAAGGAACACCAACGGGGCAAACACCACGGGTGAAGGGTCGAAAAACCCTAACCCTACACAAGGTCAGAATTTAGACATATGTTATAATTCTGATATGCATTATGTATCTTTTAGTCCTGACCCGTTTTACGTACAGGATGATGATGAAGATGCATGGTGGATTGACTCGGGTGCCACAATTCATGCGTGTAAAGATCGGGGCTGGTTTAAAGATTTTCAACCAGTTGAAGATGGATCGGCTTTACATATGGGCAACGAGTCAAGTGCACCAATAGTTGGTATAGGAAGTGTTGTATTAGAATTTACTTCTGGGAAAGCTATTACGTTATGTAATGTGTTGTTTGTACCTAAGTTGCGTAAGAATTTAGTGTTTGGTCATGTCTTGAACAAATGTGGTTACAAGCAGGTGTCTGAATCGAAAAAATTTATATTGACAAAATATGGTAATTTTATCGGATTTGGTTATTATAACAATGGTATGTTTATGTTGAATTTAAATGAAAAATGTATTTACAATCATTGCTTTTACGATATGTTCTAAAATTAATGATTCCATACTTTAGACTATGACATGTTCATTATAGACGAATATATGAAATGTCTAAAGAAGGTCTAATACCAGCGTTTGATATTCATTCTGAAAAATGCAAGACTTGCATGCTCACTAAAATCACAAGGCAACCTTTTCATACAGTTATACATTCCTCAGTCATACTAGAGTTAATTCATCGTGATCCATGTGATTTGCATGCTACTCCTTCCTTAGGTAATAAGAAATATTTTGTTACCTTTATAGACGATGCTTCTAGGTTCTGCTATATTTACTTACTACATGTTAAAGATGAAGCATTAGACAAATTTAAAATTTATAAGAATGAAGTCGAATTACAGAATGCCATGACGAGCACAAGGCCAGATATTCTGTATCCTGTAGGAAAACTTAGTAGGTTTACTAGTAATCCGAGTACACATCATTGGCAAGCAATAAGGCGGGTACTTAAGTAGCTAAGGAAGACTATAAATTATAGTTTATATTACGTTGGCTCACCTTCGGTTCTAGAAGGATATTGTGACGCCAGTTGGATCTCGAATCCGGAAGACCATTCCTCGACAAGCAGATGGGTATTCTTGCTTGGAGGAGGTGCAATTTCGTGGGCTTCTAAGAAACAAACATGTATCACAAATTCGACAATGGAATCTGAATTTGTTGCCCTAGCATCTGCTGGTAAAGAAGCGGAATGGCTGAAGAATTTAGTATATGAGATTCCATTGTGGCGAAACCGATATCACCTATCTCGATACATTGTGATAGCTCTGCCACTTTGGCAAAAGCTTATAGTCATATGTACAATGGAAAATCAAGGCACTTGGGTGTTAGACATAGTTCATGAAATAATCACGAATGCGTTATATCTGTTGACTATGTTCGATCGCAAAAAATTTAGCAGACCACTTGACGAAGGGATTGGCTAGAGATTTGGTTAATAATTCTGCAATAGGGATGGGGTTAAAGTCCGTATGATTTCCAATGGTAAGACACCCAATTCCTTTCTAATTAACTTTGGAAATATATAATTCAATGAGGAAAGCTTACACTTGGAAGTCGGAGCACATAGTATTTTCATATCATCCCACGGAAATGTGCTCGGATCTGCATGACAGTAGGTTGCAATATATTCTTAATAGCATCTTTGAAAAAGTGCATGTGCAGATGCATGGCGAAAGAAGCTACCTATATGAATGTGAAGTTTTGCCGCTTCAAGAAACTTTTGCGTACATTCATGAATGGATATGGACACATGGCTCATAATGGTGTCAGGATTAGTTTTGATCTGTTCGGAAAAACTTGTGTGTGCATTATCTTCATGTATTCAAATGGGTCGTAGGGTTCAACTCTTAGAACACCCTATCTTCTCGAGTATTTGAAATGTATAGTGTACTAAGATGAAAGTTCAATCTTTTATGATATTTTCGTTTATGCATAGGTTTGTGATTATGTTGACTGTTTCACAAGAATTACACTAAATGGAGGAGGATTGTTGGATATTTTAGTGAATTGGGAATAAATCGTATACGAGTTAGGAGGTGCGGAGTGCACGCTTGGAAAGTGTTTATTTCGGAACCCAAAATTTCATGGGGGGTCAAAGGGCTACGCCCCTAGTGTTGGTAAACTGTAATGATGTACGAGCGTATGACTGTATGCCTGCAAGGGTGTACGACTGTATAACAGTCACGACCGTGACACCATGTGTACGGCCTGCAACGCGGCCTTCACGGCCGTGACGATTACGGGCTGGGGCGGGGCTTCTGCCAGCATTCACGGCCCGACGCCCTAGGCTTCATGGCCGTGACTCAGTAAGACTGTATGACTGCTCGGCAGTAGGACTGCGAGGCTGTACAACAGCAAGTCAGCAAGGCTGTATAATTGTATAAAGCACCCTTTCGCATGAAAGGGTATGTATAGTTTCACCCTAAAGAGTGTGTTGTAAGGTAATATCTGTTAATAAACAGACACCTTCTTTAAGGAGTTGTATCTATATACGAAAAGATACAACTGGACATTAGTTATAAATACAAGCAAAACAATTTCAGCAAAGGCACTTCGAATTAACAAAACGCAAGATAGTAATCTCCGGTCTTATCCCAAGACGAATTTGGTGCAACTCGATAAAGGGTCCAAATATTGTCTTTGGAAAGTGAATTTCCAAACACTATTCTGGAGAATATCCGGCCATTTTATAAAGCAACCCTAACGACTACGCCAACAATTCATTTAAAGGGTTCAATATGTGGGATCCGATTAAGTCTTATTCATGATCTTGCAGTAACTTAAGATCATTTTGGACACCATTCTCTCTATCGATGATTTCTTTATACATATTTTGAAAGTTTATCTACTTCTGGCGTAATCAAAGTCAAACCCGTTAACTTAAAGTCCATTGAGTTAGATAATAAACAGTCCATGCTGTCAGATGAATGATATTTTACGGCGAATGAGATTCCTTTTATCGAGCACATTAGGGTTAGTGTGTGTGTGTCAAACGAATTAAAAGGCGAACAATCTGTATAGAACTTCATTTTCATAGTTGTCTGAGTTATGCCGTCACTTCGCATATGGAAATTAAATTTGCTCTAAAATATCCGGTACTTTTTTCCTAGAAAGTAAATTCTTGAGGAAAAGAGATAATGAGGCTTTACAATAACATGTTTCAGTGCATTAACTCTCAATGGAATGGTTATTATTACTTGGGAAAAGCTTATTCAAATCCTTGAAAAATTATTTTTAATTGATATTCTTGAATTTTTTATATAATATATAACTAAGTTCCATGATCTTGATAATAAATTACCATAATTAAGAACATCTCATTATTCATCTCTTTATAGTTCGTATGAAGCTGTTCAACACACAATTCTATAAAACAAACCCTTATTTGGTAAACCAAAATATCAAATTACACAATTCCACGACTCTCTCAAAACAAAGTGCAGGAGAGCTAAGAAGAACATACTAGATCAAAGCTGCTCATCTTTTCAACCCCAACTGTTTCCATTGTCATCTCATCAATTTGGGATTGAAGAGCAGAGATGCTTGATCTTGCCTCAGAAGCCTCGGCCCTTAGCGCCTCCACCTCCTTCTTCAGCCCATGGCTCTCATTTTGCAGCCTCTTCAAATACTTTGCATATCCTTGAGGCACGTCTTGGCCAAGGAGAGGCTTGTTCGAGCTTTTGCCAACAGCCATCTTCAGCCTTTTATCGGCTGCAGCCTCGAAGGAAGATGGCTCGTGCCTCTTGAGCCCACTTCGTTCGCTTGGGGGCATCAAGCTTAGAGGCACAATGAGTTCCTGCCCAAGTTATACATGCACAAAACACGGTCTCAATCAGTTTATTTGCTTTACCCTACTGGGAAAATGGACTGAATTGCATATTATGTCAAAACATATCTTGTTTCTTTTTTCATCTTATCATCACTTAACGCAATGACCGATCAAAATTAAGTGCCCTTGCTTAAAAGGCGCATATAAATAGTTTTGAATAGAACGCCGACATATATATGCATATATATATATATATATATATGTATATATATATACCTCATAAATGTTGTTGGCCTTATTGTCCCCAACGTTCATTGCCGGCCCATCCTCACCAGCCTCCGATCCCTCATTCCCGCCTACTTGGAGATTTGCGTTCGTCTCCGTCTTATCCATAATCTTGCAAAGGACGAGCCCGCCCTTTTTCTGATGCAAAATAATTTTTGCATGTTAGATAAAGATTACCACATATATAGTCAAAGTCCAACCGCATATTATATGTATATATTCAGGCGCATACCTGCACATTCACTGCATTTGCGCCTCGGCGGGGTTGCAAAATCTAAACTCATGCATCACCCAGTCGGTTTTTGTCTCGTTGTTAGAGCGACGACCCTTGTAATAAACTAGGATCTTTTCGTCCCCACAACCTGATCGCCACATTTTACCTATTGCTCTTGTCCTGTTATTTTCCAGTAGCCCTTGGGAGTTGCCCGTTGAAGGCGGGGCCCAACTCCGCAGCTCCTACCTAGTGTGGGGAAGAAGTACCACGCTTTGTCTTGATCTTTGAGCAATGAAAGCCCTATTTAGATTGACAAAGAACAAAAATAGAGCATATAAGGTGTTACTCATAGAAAAGTAAAACTAAAAAACGTTAAGAGTACAAATATAGAGCTTATTTGCTGCGGAAATGTGACAAAATCACATAACATATCGCGTTTTCAAGTCAATACGAAGGCGATAGGTTCAGAAAATTTTCTTACACGGATTTCTTTAGATATAACATATACAAGAAATGTAGATCTGAAAAGTGGAATGTGAAAGACTAATGCAAGAAACGAGAAAAGGGAATCGCCTTTGATGACTACGACAAATCTTAACTTTATTACACATTTATGAAAAGTTTGAAAAAATCTTAAGCTATGTCTACATACCGGGTAGCTCCCATGGCTCCTTTTGGTATAGATCGATGTCACCGATGACATCGAATCTATGTGGTTTTCCGAGAATTTTGTTCCTCAGATAGAACATCACCATCTCCTCTTCGCTCGGACAAAACCTGAAACCTGGGTTTGTTAAGGCTGCTTCGTTCATTAAATTTAATATTTCTTTTGCCATCTCTACGATATATAATTCAAAGAAAACACGAAATAAACAAGGAAGAAGATTAAGAAAACGAGTTGAAAGTCTCGCTTTTTCTCTGGCGTGAGAATAGTGGTTTAGGGTTAGGGTATTTATATAGTTGGTGGAGAAGCAAAAAGGAGTGAGGCAAAAGTTAGGTGCAAGTGACAAATGTATAGAACTTCATTTTGCTTATGCTGTCTTAATTCATTAGTGTAATATGATGCTGGCAATAGTTTCAAATGTGGAAATTACCTTCATTTCCTTTGCTGTGAATTTGCCTGATTATTTTTTCTCGAAGGTGAATTAATTACACTTTCCAGGAAAGTATGGTGAATAATTACACTTTTGAGGAAGGTAGACTTGGGCTTTGTTATTTATTACAATTACTTTTTCGCCCTTGGCAACGATTACTTTTGTGCCGCCGCCGTTCATATGATTTTTAATTTTTTTGAAAAAATTATCATTATTTTATTAGTAACAACTAGAAATTTTTTGCATACTCAATGTTTGTGCTTAAAAATAATTATACTGAAATTATTTAAATTTTGAAATTATAAATTTTAGTGTTAAGATGAAATATAATTTTTAAATATATACAAAGAAAGTTAGTTGTAGAGACATAGTATATTAAAAATGATATAAAAATACTTAACTATTAATTTGATTACGAATGAAAAACTAAATTGCAAATAAGTTACACACTAAATTGGTGCCGTTTTATATCCACATCAAACCAATTATATAATAGTATAGATGGTTTAGATAACTAAAAGAAATTAATGTGATTATTAGATCGATATTAGTACGACACAGTTCATCCTTAATATCTTCATCTGAAGTTGTATTGCGCAATAAAAAAACAGTTCTACAACTAACCACAATAGAAATGGGTAATGCAACGCCCCTTAGTTGAAAGATAAAAGTGGAAATATAAAAATACCATGTAATGGATGGTTTTATATAAATTTAATATTTTTTTAATTGTTGACCGATCAAAATTTGAAGGTTTATACCAAGCCCTCACCTTTAATAAAAGAGTGTAGATATTTAAAATTATTGACTTGGCGTATCAAAGTCAACACATATTAAATAAGTCCATGCTTGTCGTATGGAAGGATTTTTTTTCTTTTTGGCTAACGTCGAATGAATTTCGTTATTACGTTAGAGCACGTTAAGCATTTAAATTATTTTATATACAATTGGACCTTTATAAATTAATCCTCTAAAAATTAATACTCTCTCTAAAATAATAAAATCTTCCAGTCCCGACTTGGGCCTTTGTAAAAAAATCACCAAACTCGATAAAATTATAAATCCCTCAAAACATTCCTTTATAATATTAGGTCCCATTAGAACTGTAAATTCATAATTCATAAATATTACAATTATAATATTATGTTAATTTGCTAAAATATCTATTGTTACTAGCGTTTTCTTAAAATGAATCCAATTGAATTTCATCATTAACTTTTTAAATTGCAGCAAAGTGTTATATTTAATTAGTTACGAACAAATTGGTTGATGGATGAATATAAACAATGAAACATATATAAATACTAAAATAGTTGAATTTAAAATGTTTTTTCTTTTAATTAATAAAATATTAAGTTATCGATATATTAATATCTATCTAAATAAAATTTAACGGTCGCAACATTATTAATTTAGAGAGGTTACACTGTATATGGTTGAATTTGAATAATAAACTACCAATCATATATCTTGGATACTTAGTAGTATTCTGTAATTTGGAGACGTGAACAATGGGCTAACCTTATACACTGGAACATGTTTGTATTGTTGCTTTACTAGCTTCAAATTAGTTGGTTGATATATTTATGGAAGTTTTAGAGTACACAGAAAAACAGACTTAACAATTATACCAACATAGATTATCAAGATGCCTCTTCGTCACTCGATCGTTCAAACATGTGTGTTCGTCTTTCCATGCAATAATTTAGCTTATTGTTCTAAACCTTACAAATAACAATATTCCTTTAACTAATCAATTGATATCTATTTCTGTTATTTGATGCATGCAAGTAAGTTTATATTTTAAGACATTCTTAACTTTCTCCGATGATCCTCAATGCATCCTGTATGAAACAAAACAAAGGTTCATCTCTTCATTTGATCTGTTTAATTTCGGAAGCTCGTCGTTGATTGAATTAAGATATATGATTTGTGTTGGATGTAAGTTATGACCCACCTTATGACCCATTTATTAGTTAAGGTTTAATAATTAATTAATTGGGTTTAATTCCTATTGGTCTAAAGAGATATTAACTACCCACTACATTGATGGAATGTACTCTATAAATAGATTAAGCCGGTCCTCTCTTTACACAACGTATCGTATTATTCATCCATCAGAAAATATATTAAAGTAGTGTAAAGGGAGAGAAACACGACTACGTCTTCTCGAATCGTCAAGATGAATCAAGGTTAGTGTTTTATATTTTATTATCATGTATATTATGAGAATTATGTTGTTTGGAGATCATGAAATTATGTTTATTTGAATGACGTGTAGATATAAATTTGCTTACAGTTGGTATCAGAGCCATGTTGAAAACACATAATTCTCTTTTATGTTCCTTCTATTTCTTGTAACTTAGTTTCTTTATCAAAACTTGATTCTGCTGGTTTTACGTTTAAGTTTGGTAATGGATGTTTCAGTTTATATAAAAATAATATTTTTTACGATTCCGGTGTGCTTCGTGATGATTCATATAAATTAAACCTCGATAATGACTTCGCTGAAACTCTTATCATCGTGCATCATAATGTTGGCATGAAACGTGGATTATTGAACGAAACATATCTGTGGCATAAATGATTGGGTCACATTTCCAAAGAGAGAATACAGAGACTAGTAAAGAATGAAATCCTTTCAAACTTGGATTCACTGATCTCGGTATATGTGCGGATTGATTAAAGGAAAACACACAAAACACACAAATAAAGGTAAAGCCACAAGAAGTGCGAAGCTCCTAGAAATTATACAGACATTTGCGGACATTTGGTGTTCCATCTTTTGGTGGAGAAAAGTATTTCATCACCTTTATTGAAGATTTTTCATGTTACGGTTATGTCTATTTGTTGCATGAAAAGTCTCAATCACTAAACGTATTAGAAGAGTTTATTACCGAGGTTGAGCGACAATTAGACAGAAAGGTGAAAATTGTCAGATCGGACGGAGGTGGCGAATATTATGAAAAATATAATGAGAGCGGACAATGTCCAGGTCCGTTCGCTAAATTCATCGAAAAGAATGGGATATGTGCTCCATACACGATGCCAGGCACACCTGAACAAAATGGTGTTGCGGAAAGACGAAATCGTACATTAATGGATATGGTTAGGAGCATGATAAGTCGCTCATCTTTGCCCCCATCGTTGTGGATGTATTGTTTGAAAACTGTCGTTTATTTATTAAACAGGGTTCCTAGTAAGGCAGTTTCGAAAACTCCTTTTGAACTGTAGACGAGAAGGAAACATAGTTTAAGGCACCTGCACGTTTGGGGTTGCCAGGCAGAAATAAAAATTTATAATCCACATGAAAGAAAATTGGATACAAGAATGACGAGTGGATTCTTCATTGGTTATCCAGAAAAGTCGAAGGGGTATATCTTTTATTTTCCTAACCACATTACGAGAATTATTGAAACTAGAAATGCACAGTTCATTGAAAATGGTGAAATTAGTGGGAGTGTTGAACCACGTAAAGTGGATATTCAAGAAGTTAGGGTGGAGATCCCCATACCATTAACTTCTATTGAAGTTGCCGTTCCAGCAATTATTCAAAATCCTGTACAGGAATAACAAATTAATGTAGAAACACCCCACAATGAATCACACCTGAAGAACCTGTCGTTAACTACAACAATTAAGAAGATCAGAAAGACAAAGACGATCTGCTATCTCTAATGATTATGTGGTATATCTACAAGAGTCAGAAGTTGACTTAGGA
The DNA here is from genome assembly GCA_027422505.1 of Craterostigma plantagineum. Taxonomy (NCBI): domain Eukaryota; kingdom Viridiplantae; phylum Streptophyta; class Magnoliopsida; order Lamiales; family Linderniaceae; genus Craterostigma; species Craterostigma plantagineum. Next base: position 23,865 of record JAPQWV010002561.1, on the reverse strand, counting down.
ATAAATGATGATCCAGTTTCGTTAAGTGGTTTGACGCCATGAAAGACGAATTAAAATCAATGCAACATAGTGACGTATGGGAACTCGTTGAGTTGCCTGAAGGTTGTAAAAGTGTTGGGTGTAAATGGGTCTTTAAGACCAAACTCGACTCTAATGGCAATATAGAACGACATAAAATAGATTGAATTAAGTATATGATTTGTGTTGGATGTAAGTTATGACCCACGATATGACCCATTTATTGATTAAGGTTTAATAATTAATTAATTGGGGTTAATTCCTATTGGTCTAAAGAGATATTAACATCCACTACATTGATGGAATGTACTCTATAAATAGATTATGTCGGTCCTCTCTCCACACAACGTATCATATTGTTTATCCATTAGAAAATATATTGAAGTAGTGCAAATGGAGAGAAACACGACTTACATCTTCTCGAATCGCCAAGATAAATCAAGGTTAGTTTTATATTTTATTATCATGTATATTATGAGAATTGTGTTGTTGAAAGATCATGGAATTATGTTTATTTGAATGACGTGTAGTATATAAATTTGCTTACATTGGATACCCTTTACGTGTAGAAAATTTAATTACAGATAAGGAGAAAATTTGATTTTCTATTGAGCCGATCTCACCCGAAATCCGATAGCTCGACCTCCTAAGATACACGATTAAACGAACTATATGAGAAACTTTAGCCTTAATCCAAATATATACTCCAAAATTCCTTAATCCCAACTTATACACAGAAAAAATAATTTTTATCAGCATCGAAAAATATAATATATGAATATCAGTTTGTTATAATTTAGTGTTGTTTATTATTTTTTCTAAAGATGATTTATTTTGACTTGGTGGAATATGTAATAAAAACTAAATAAATAACTTAAAAATAAAAAGATAATTTATCAACCACATTATTAAACACGTATCACCACCTAATGATGTGGTACACAATGGAAAATGTAGATGGTAGAGAGGATTCCACGAACGGCCTATATTATCTGATCAGGTCATCGTATTGCAATGTGTTCTTACTTCTTGTTCTAACCCATCATAATTTAGTCCACGTTATTTGTTTTATCATTTGTCGGCGAGTTTTGTAAATTAACTCTCAATAGATTTATTATATTATTCCTTGGGAAATTAAATTAGTATTGAAATCCTTGAAAAATTCAATTCAATTGATATATGAAATTCTTGGAATATATATATATATATATATATATATATATTTGCTATGGTGCCCACCTACCGTGAGCAACCACCGTGAGCACCATAAGTAAATCTCTCATTTTATTGCATTTTTTTATTCCCAACGCCGCCAACACCTACGTAGACCCTCCCATATCAATTGCCAACCTAAATCACCCTCTCCACGTTAATTTTTAAGAAAATCTCGCATCGGTACGTCGTCCACGTGTGAAGAATAAATCATGAATAGTCTTACAAATTAACGTGTTGGAAAGGGTGATTTAGGTTGTCATGGATATGAGAGGGTCTACGAAGGTGTTAGCAGGTGAGAATCGAAAAAACACAAAAAAAAATAGAGATTTGCTTATGGTGCTCACGGTGGTTGCTCACGGTAGGTGAGCACCATAGCAAATATATATATATATATATATATTCAATGATCTCTTTTTTTCGGATACCCGAACGGTTCCGGGTTGCCCCGACTAATCCGGGAGGCTCCCAACGGGGTTGCTGCATACACAAGGATTCAAACCCGAGACCTTGCTTAAGCAATACCAAGCCGCTTACCACTTGGACCAACCCCCGTTGGTTATTCAATGATCTCTTGATCATAAATTACTAATAGAGTAATGTGCTTGTTTAATCGAAATTAAGAACATCTCATTCTAAATAGTCTAGTTCAGATGTCTTTAGTTTGAACGAAGCTGTTCAACACACATTTCAACAAAACCCTAATTTGGCAGTGAAATAGACATTGTAGCCCTCATTTCTTTTTTTTTTTTAAATGATTTTCTATTAAAAACATAGATAGTTACAAAGGTTGAATAACCTCAACAAACCTCCAAATCATCAAACAAGCACAGGATTGGAGGAGAAGCAACAACAAGCAAAACATAGAAAACAACCAACGCAAGCCAAAACATCTTCAGACTAAGAAACACAGAAGCTATGGATTGTACAAGACAAATCTTGGCCCAAACACAAAAAAAGATATTAAACGGGAGAAATGTTCGTCACTAGGTCCAACCCCAAAAACCCCCTTCACGTCAACACCAACCGTCCGGACTAAGCTTTTGGATACGATCCACGTCTTGCATCAGCACTGTCCAAAGCAACCCAAACGGACCTACTGCCCATAAACAAATCTGCCCACCTTCAGCTCAAAAAATCCGCCCAAAGACTCACATACAATCCCCAAAAGGAGAAACAACCCCAAAAGAGGGGAAAACCTCCCACAAAGGGAGAGAGCACCCCACGAGGGAGATAGACATCCCACAAAGGGGAAAAGGAAACTCCCAAAAAGGGATACTAAAACTCCCACGTTGGGAGACTAGAAGAACCGAGAAGGAGAACAAAAACGAAAATGACAAAATGAAGGACAGAAAATTACTCATCCCCTCCCCCAATCCTCTTCTTAGTAGAGGGGGGGAGAAGACAGATTTGAGGGGCTAGGATTTTTTGGGGAGCATTGCGGCGTGGGGAGAGATTAGAGAGAGAGGTGTTGAATAAAAAGATTGGGCCTCATTTCTCAACACACCAAAAGCGCAGGAGCGCTAACAAGAACGGAACCTAGACCAAAGTTGATCATCTCTTCAACCCCTTTCGTTTCATTGTCAACTCCTTCTTAAGCTCATGGCTCTCACTCTGTAGCCTCGTCATATACTTCGGATATTCTTGAGGCATATTTGAACGTCAAAGCCAGCTGAAGTAAATGAGGAGTTGCTGGCCTGTGGGTGAGGTTGGCTCGAGTTTTGCCAACAATTAACTTCAGCTTTTTATCGGCCGCACACTCTCCGAAGGAGGACGATGGAAAATCATGTCTGAGCCCACTTTTTGTTCGCTTGGGTCATCAAGGTCAGAGGCACAACTTCCTACCCAAGTTATATAAATGCACAAAACACGGTCTCAATCAATTATTTGTGTTACCTTAGTGGAAAGAATGTTTCTCTTCTGATCATCATCATTTATCGCAGTCGTCGAGCAAAATTAGGCATTGTTATTAATTAAAAAGGCGCACATAAATAGTCTAATGATGAGAACGCTGACACACACACACACACACACACACACATATATATGTTTTATTGACACGTAAATTGTTATGTAAGGCATCAATATGCCACCTCAGCATCCGAAATATCGACTAATGACTCCTAGAAAGTGTTAATTAAGACGACATAACTTTATATGTCGATGTGGGACGTTGAAATGGCACGAATCAGTGCCACATCAACAGGTGCCCACATAAGGTGCTCACATAAGGTGAGCACCTCCTTAATATATATACCTCATCAACTTTGTTCGCGTTCTCTCCCCCGCCTGGTTGCTGATCAACCTTCATATCCGTCTTATCCACAATCTTGCAAAGGACGAGAGATTACGTGACATGAGCTTTCGCTGATGGAGCTGTATTTTCATTAGAGATTACAACCCGGAGCAAAATGAAGATAATGTATTAGCAAGAATGTTAGACCATAAAGAAGCTATCATATCTCATTTAAGTTGGGCTAGCCTCTTTCTGGGATCCCATACCTTGGGACTTTATGTTCATAATGATGTTATGCTTGCTTTTGGTACTTCGGAAAAGCAAATTTTGATTGAACCCATATTTGCTCAGTGGATACAATCGGCTCATGGAAAAACTTCATATTGGTTCCACGTAATTTTATCTTCAACGAGTGGTGTTGACAACTTTGACGAAATACACAAATAATAAAATCGAGAGGCGCGATACGCTTGCCTAAGAAGTTATTTCCACGGGCGTGGCGACTTCCAGGGTTCAACTCGACCTTCAACACTGTTGGAACAGGAAGAAAAGATATGAATAATGAAGCTGTTTTTTTTACTTCACGGCAAAGAACCACTCCCTATTTATAGGGTTTAGTTTAAGCAACGCATATATAGACTTTAATGTATGCATAAATGTGAACGTCTGAATTCTTAAGGCCATCAAGGCGTTATGATACACCCTTTCAACTCCCCAATGAATGTGACCAATCGATTCAGTGTACCTATACGATCTTATCTTAATGAATGATAAAGACCATAATATAATATATTATCCTTAGCAAGTTACATCAATCTTGCATCTATATTAAAGTATCTCATAAGGCCTAATATTATATATTAAACCATCCAGCACATTGCTCTCTAGTTAGCCTTTGCCTTTTTAATACTAATGTTATAATGTTATGCTGGTCAAACCATCTCGTTGCCCGGTTGGTTAAATGTTGTCAATGAAAACACTAATTCATTATTTTTAACAATTGGTTTAGTTTGCGTGCGTGTGTGTAATAAGGTTGCTGGGACCGACCAATTAAGAGACAAATAGGGAAGTAAGACCAAACGAATATATAGCAGGACATTCGTTTTTTTGGCATTCATGTAATGATGTTATGCTGTCAATTCTTCGCAACTGAAAATTAAATTTTACTTGAATTGCTTTTAACTTTCTAGATATTTTTCCTTCTACAAATTGGATTCTCGACGAAAATAGATTGTGGGGCTAATAGCATGTTTTACTACATCAATTCTCAATAGATTTATTCTTATTACTTGAGAAATAAGTATTGAAATCCTTGAAAATCGATTTAACTGATTTAATTTTGAAAGTTCATTAAAATTTTGATAAATAATATATATAAGTTCCATGATGTCTTATTAATAAATACAGATATATATAAGTTCCAGGATCTCTGGATTAACTCTCAGTAGATTTATTATTATTATTACTTAGGAAATAAGTACAAAATTCTTGAAAATTGGATTTAATTCATTTTGAAAATTCTTGAAAAAATTTTTATATAATATATATAAAGTCCATGATCTCTTGATAGATCTCTGGATTAACTCTCAGTAACTTTATTATTATTACTTGGGAAGTAGGGGTGAAAAACGAACCAAGCCGCTCGTGAGCTGCTGACACGCTCAAATACTAGCAAGTGTACTAGGTCGTGCAAGTAGTAAAACGGACGAAGTCCGAGTATCGATCCACGAAGATAGCTTGATTAATTCTAAGATATTAAACCTAATTTTAATTTAGACCAAGAGATTTTTTTTATAGTTTTAATGATTTAATTCAACGAGATAAAAGCGCAAATAATAAAATAGACGCAAATAAAATAGATGAGCTAAAAATCAATTAAAGGCGAGTGACCAAGGCACATGTTCAGCACAAATAATTCCTACGTCTTCATAAAATCTATCCTATCTAACCATCATGAATCTAAGTCAAGGTAAAATTTCCTAAGACAATCGCTACTCGTTTGTCCCGCAATAGCGATCCTATGCGATAGAGAACCAACCCGTATATGTCTATAGGATTGTAGTTCTACGCACGCATTAGATCTCTATGAAATTCCCCGAGCTTAAACGCTTTCGGCGCTTAAGGATTCGGGAAACCAACATACGAAACGAATTCCATCTCTGGTCGGTTTTACGTAGTGATGTTCGATGTTTATTGTTCTAACCGGTCTAATCACTTTGTCTGTCTCATAACCAATCAAATAAACGTGCATATGTTGATCAAGCATACACAAGCACTAAGCGCAAACATGGAACACATGACTCGATTCACAAGATCAAATAGGAAAAGAAAAATATTAATACGTAGTCATTATTCAGCCTATCATGGCCCTAATCACAAGAAAACTTAAGCTAAAGCATAAAATATTAAAAGACATAATAGAGAAATAATATAAATTCGCTTATCACGGATGGGACGCCTCGCGATTGTCGATCGTCTCTTTCGTCGCAGCTCTATTTTTTTCCCGCAGTAGGTTTCTCCCTTTTTTTATTCGCTGTTCTCTTCCTAGCCGCCAAGCAAGTCCGTGTTCGCTGCCCCTCCAATTCAATCGTCCAAGCCCTTCTATAGAAAAGCCACCGACCAAACTAATTAAATCTAATATTTATTCGTATCTGACTTGCAATTGGATTCCTTGAATCTAGCGTGATATTTGACCAAATATCTTGATTCTTTAACTTGTTCCCACGTGATCTTCTAGCTGCAAAAGTTTAGTTAGTTTGGTAAATTTGCAAGCTGCCCGAACTAATATAAAAAATTACAAGCAAATCCCCTAAGATTTAAATTGTTCCAAAAGTTGTCTTATTTTCCCTTTGTCGATCTCGTTTGCTCGGATGTCTATCGAAAATAAACTTAAACACAAACATAGGATATTCGAGGCAATTTTAGGTAAATTAAGATAGAAAATGCACTTTTACGGGGTATAAAAATAATATAATTTCTAACTTATCAACAACCCCCAAACTAGCTTTGATCGTCCTCGAGCATAAAAGCGGAATAAAACCAAATCAAGTTAGGACTGTAGAACATCTATCAATGAAATTCTCCTGTTCATCTCAGAAAACGTCAAAACAAGTAAGGTCGAGATAATCATCGACTAATGAGCGATCTAGTCAAAACACGAGGCATGAGGTAATAGGTCGCAATCTTATCATAGCATGAAAGACATTTCTAGAATTATACCACGCATCAATCCACAACTTTCACAAGGGTCGCTTAAGTCGCTCGAATTGTTTTTCAAAGGGATCTGTATAAAAAACGCTCAATGCACGACATGAAAAGATATTACTCTATGCTTGCAAATATATCACATCATAGTCACATAGTAGAAGTCATGCACGAATCAAAGGGTCTTTCATCAAAGGTTGTAACGGGGCTCGGGTTTTCAAAGGTGCGTCATATGGGAAAGTGAGCTAAAAAGATATCAAACGTGTAAATCATCGAAACCGCTCTTCTAACCACTTATTTCGCATTTCTAACGCCATGCCTATTTTCACTCGACTCTTCCTTTTTCTTTTCTAGCTCTTCTCGCTCGCTTTTTTTTTCTTCTTTTTTTTTCTTTTTTTTTTTCAGAACCAGCCCCTCCTTTTCTTTTTCTTTTTTTTTTTGTACGTCTTATCGAATGGAGAGGTTTCTAGTCTGCTGCAATATTACGACGAGAGATCCATATCATAGGACGAGTTATAACTAACATGCATCGACGATTAGCTCATTCTCAATCAACAAGCCACTTTCACGATATCGATAAATTAACACGTTGATACGGGTCGTATAGGCTAAATTTGAGGCAATTAGGCTAAATATCTGGGCTCCAAGTCAACAAATAAGTCAAATAAGGCTCAAGGGGCTCACTAAGTAGTAAATGCGTAAGGTAGGGAAATATTTAGGCCAATGACTCAATCCTAGTGCCCTTCTCATTTTCGCACATAAAAAATCCACATAGTAACCATTGACATGCATAACAGAGCAAGTTCGAAAATATTCAGTCCATGTGTCACACAAGAATAAACACCGAGCATAATGAGTTGCTCTGAATTAATCTCTGAAGGCTCAAAACTCACATATATAGCTGGGTTTGTGCTTCATGATACGCAATACTCTCCTAAAGCAGTCAATATAGCCAAATAATCATGCTAATATCACGACAATGCACATGTGAGACTATCACACTCAATTCATCGAATCATATCCCGACACGGTAAAATTTTAAATTCATCATTGACAGGAGACTCCACAGATGACGCTCAAATCGCAAACTTCATCAGTTATACCCACTAAAAGACCGAAGTACATCGACACCTAAATATGTAAGCATATTAAATCTAGCATGTATCACATCCCACCCCCAACTAAATAGCACATTGTCCTCAATGTGTAAATTAAAAGCAAAGAAAGAGTAGAAGTGACACTGCCCTGAATTTTCCATTGATCGATGTAGAAGACTTTTTTGATTCGCAGTAAGCAAGCATCACGAACGGCAACCCCCAAACTAGTTATGAGCCTGCGAAACAAACATGACCAGGCGCACCGTGAAAGCGAGTTTAGAAAAAAAAATAATTAGAATAATAGGACTATAATATATGCATCGATAATACTTGGGTTGCCTCCAAGAAGCGCTGTTTTAAAGTCGTTAGCTCGACTGTCGAGACGATCAGGGTGGCTTGGTGTCTAGGCTTGCTTTGGTGTTCTGGAGGTCCTTCAGCTCGCTGGTATTCTCTCCAGACGAGGTGTCCCTGAAAGGCACAGAACAACGTAAAGCATGAATATTAGTAGCACTAGGTTCTTCAAGGAATACCAAGTTCGCTTTGCCCATTCCCCGTTGTCGTAGAGTTTCAAGCGTTGCCCATTAACTGTGTGCTCGTCCTTCCCATTGATAAGGACGGCCCTGGGTGGAAATACTTTCTGCACTATATAGGGACCAACCCACTTACTCTTTAACTTCCCTGGAAAGAGACGTAGCCTCGAGTTGAATAGCAAGACGCGATCGCCGACTTTGAACTCCCTTTTTTATGATCTTCTTGTCATGCCACTTCTTTGTACGCTCCTTCTATAAATTGGCATTCTCGTAAGATTGTTGACGAAACTCGTCCATCTCGTTCAGCTGGAGCACCTATTTTTACCTGCTTCAGACAAATCAAATTTAGCTTTTTAATAGCCAAATATGCACGGTGTTCTAATTCTACAGGTAAATGGCATGCTTTTCCAAAAACAAGACGAAACGGCGAAGTTCCTATCGGAGTTTTATATGCGGTGCGGTACGCCCATAGCGCGTCATCTAACTTGAGCGACCAATCTTTCTTGAGGCATTCACCGTCTTTTCCAAGATCTGCTTCAACTCCCTATTCGAAACCTCTACCTGTCACTAGTCTGAGGATGGTATGGGGTAGACACTTTATGCTTCACACCATACTTAGACAACAAATTAGCAAATAACTTATTACAGAAGTGAGTACCGCCATCGCTAATTATTGCTCTAGGTGTACCAAAACGAGTAAAAAATATGCTTCTTAAGAAATCGAATGACTACTCGTGCATCATTGGTCCTACATGCCTCTGCCTCTACCATTTAGATACATAGTCTACTGCTATCAAGATATACTTATTTGAGCATGAGCTAGGAAAAGGTCCCATAAAATCAATGCACCACACATCAAAGAGCTCTATTTCTAACATGATATTCAAAGGCAATTCATGTTTTCGAGACATAGCACCCGTACGCTGACAACGATCACATGAGGTAACATAAGCATGCGCATCCTTAAACAAAGTAGGCCAAAACAAATCCGATTGTAATACTTTAAATGCAGTCCTAGTGGGTCCATGGTGTCCACCCGTCAACCCCGCATGACAATGAGATAAAACGAGCTCACCTCTTCGGCGGGTATACATCGCCGGATTACCTGATCAGAACAGATATTGCAAAGGAATGGGTCATCCCACAGGTAATGTTTCGCATCATAGAGAAATTTCTTCTTCTGATGCAAAACTCAAGCCTGAGGGAATCTCACTTGTAGCAGCATAATTCGCAAATCCGCGTACCAAGGTAATGATGTATCGATTAAAGCATATAATTGTTCATCAAGAAAACATTTGTCAATAGGTAGCTCTTTATCCTGCTCATGCTATTGTCTAACCTAGATAAATGATCAGCTATCACATTCTCAACACCTTTCTTATCACGAATCTCTAAGTAATACTCTTGAAGTAGTAAAATCCAGCGAATCAACCTAGGCTTAGCATCTTTCTTAGCAAATAAGTATCTAAGTGCAGCATGATCAGTGTAGATGATTACCTTATTCAACACTAGGTAAGAATGAAATTTATCTACTGCAAATACCACGGCTAGTAGCTCTTTTCTCAGTAGTAGCATAATTCCTCTGGGCATCGTCCAGAGTTTTACTAGCGTAGTAAATGACCTGAAATACCTTATCCTTGCGTTGTCCTAGAACCGCACCTACCGCACCATCGCTAGCATCGCACATCAGTATAAATGGGAGTGTCCAGACTGGTGCGACCATCACTGGGGCGGTCGGTGGTGAGTTTCTCCTTTAAAGTTCGAAAGCCTGCAAACAATCATCAGTAAAGTTAAAAATAGCATCTTTAACAAGTAAATTCGATAATGGCTTAGCTATTTTTGAAAAATCCTTTATGAAGCGTCGGTAGAATCCTGCGTGTCCCAAGAAGCTTCGAACCCCTTCACTGACGTAGGTGGTGGCAACTGCTCAATGTGTCAACCTTGGCTCGATCCACCTCAATTTCTTTATGAGATACTTGTGCCCGAGAAACTATACCTTCCTGTACCATAAAATGACACTTTTCCCAATTTAAGACAAGGTTAGTCTCTTCACACCGAGATAGAACAGATGATAAATTATCAAGGCATATATTCAAATGTAGACCAAATACAGAAAAATCATCCATAAATATTTCCATAAATTTCCCAACTATGTCATGAAAAATAGCAAGCATGCATCTCTGAAAAGTAGCGGTGCATTGCATAATCCAAATGGCATGCGTCTATATGCAAAAGTACCATAAGGACAAGTAAAAGTAGTCTTTTCCTGATCCTCGGGCGCTATAGAAATCTGATTGATTATAACCTGAGTAACCATCTAGAAAGCAGTAAAAACTCATGTCCAGCTAGTCTTTCTAACATTTGATCAATAAAGGGAAGGGGGAAAATGATCCTTACGAGTGGCATCATTCAATTTCCTACAATCTATGCATACACGCCACCCCGTAACAGCCTCGTGGTAATCAATTCATTAGAGGCATATTTATAACGGTCATACCTCCCTTTTGAGGAACAACTTGGGTCGGACTAACCCATGCGCTATCAGAGATGGTAGATAATACCGCGTCCAAAAGCATAATTACCTCTTTTTCACCACTTCTTGCATCGCTGGGTTTAGGCGTCTCTGTGGTTGTGCGACCGGCTTGTAAGAATCTTCCATCAAAATCTTGTTCATGCAAACGGTCGGGCTTACTCTCTTGATGTCAGTAACCTTCCATGGAATTCTCGTTTGTGTTCTCTTAGCACCCTCACTAGCTTTTTCCTCCATTAGATCTGTCAAAGTGGAAGAAATAATCACGGGTAAAGTATCAAGAGCGCCCAGATAAAAATACTTGAGGTGACTAGTAAAGGTTTAAGTTATAAAATAGGAGGGTCCTCTATTGACGGTCGATGATCGATCAAGCCGCTCTAGTTTTGGCTGGGCCCGACCTCCGATAAGGTGGGTTCGCTTCTAAGCTTGCTACGGTATCGGTCATCTCCTCGGACTCTTCTCCGACTAGACATGCTTCCAAGTTTTCTTATTCCTGAAAGTTTTAAAATACTCTAGAGCAAACTTGGTCAATACTATCAATAAAGGAACAAGAATCATCATCTGGAGGGTGTTTCATTGCTTTATAAACATCAAATATAACTTTCTCATCCCCAACCTGTAGGATGAGCTTACCATATCAACATCAATAAGGGCTCTTGCCGTATTCAGAAACGGCTTCCTAAAATAAGAGGCATGTCGGTATCCTCTTCCATGTCTAGTACCACGAAAATCGGCTGGGAAGTAGTGCTCTCCAACCTTCACTAACACGTCCTCCAATACTCCTCGTGGGTATGTGATCGATCTATCCGCTAGTTGGAGGATCGTAGATGTAGGCTTTGGCTCACCAGTCCCTAGCTTTTTCACAAGTGAAAAAGGTAATAAGTTAATACTTGCTCCTAAATTACAAAGAACATTAGTAAATGATAATGAGCCAATAGAGAGGAATAGAAAAACTCCCCCTATCTTTGAGCTTTGGTGGTAGCTTCCTTTGTAGCACCGCAGAGCATTCTTCGTTAAGGGCTATCTTGCCATATTGCTCTAGCTTGTTCCGGTTTGAGCAACTCCTTGAAAATTTTGGCATACTTCGGAATATGCAAGAGAGCTTCACAAAAAGGAATGTTAATTTCTAACTTCTTAAAAATATAATAAAGCGCTCGAAGTGCTTATCCGGTTTTCCCCTTCGTAATGCAGCGGGATATGGAGGTCGAATCTTGACTGGTGGGAGTGGGTCGACCTTCTTTTCCACTGCGAGAGGATCCGGCTCGTCCTCGACTTCTTCGGGTCGCTGGTCCTTCCTTTGGCCGTGATGAGCCTGTGTCAGTGACCGTGATTTTTGCTCCCATCGTCGTTTCCCGTCTCTTTTGCTTCTCCACTTCCTCGGCTTCCTGAGTTGATTCTAGCGTCTTCCCACTCTCAGCTTAATGGCCTTGACGTACTCTCGAGGGTTCTTTTCGGTGTCGCTTGGGAGTGTGCCTGGTTTGCGATCTGACACTGTATGTGAGAGCTGTCCCATTTGCATGTTAAGTCCTTTATTGCAGCCCGCATATCATGGAAACCTTCCTGAACTATCCCTTCTAGACCTTGGAGTCTCTCCTCCGTCTGCGATTTTGATCGCCTTGAACCGCGCCATTTTTTCCAAGGCTATCTCCCAGTCGGCCTTTTGCTTTGGTGGTGGCTCAATTGTTGATTCTGAACTCCTGGAGGCTTCAAGTAGTGCGAGTTGCCATACGACAAATTAGGATGGCTCTCCAGTGGATCGTATGTTTGGAGTATGGTGGGAGTATGCATTCCTCTGCCTATTGTGGATGTGATTGACCGTCTCAGCGTCCTGGCAGTGTATCTGGTCTAGCCTTTTATGTATGCTTCGAGCTGCGCCTCCACAAGCTACTTATCTCATGTACTCCAGCCGTCCGTCTGTCCAGATCATTTCAGTATATCTGCTGGGGTAGGCTGCGATTCGCTCGATGGCTTGGAGTTCTTCCTCGTCGCCTAACTCCATAAAATTTTGTGTGCACCCGCCATGACGATTCTTTTATTTGGCGTGCTCAGCCCTAAAAAGAATGACTGCATCTGAACGCTCAGGGGTATGCTGGTGGTTCGGGCATTGTCTCAGAAGGCTCTTGTATCTGCTCCATGCATCGCTCAGAGATTCGCCACTTCTTGTTTGAAGTTTACTAGCTGGCTCCTAATCTTGCTGGTCCTTGACAGTGGGTAATATTTGCCCAGAAAGCACTCCACTAGTTGCTCCCAACTAGTGATAGATGCATGTGGCAATGATGAGAACCATTCAGAAGCCTTACCGTCAAAGAAAAAGGAAAAAATGTTAGCTTTATCACTTATGTGGAGACGCCAGGATACTTAATAGTTCTGCAAATTGAGTGAATTTCAAAATATGTGAATTTGCGTCCTCGTTTGTAAGCCCATGAAACTGTGCTGAACCCGTCACCATCTGTATAGTAACGGGTTTAATCTCAAAATGATATTTGGTCCTGGCGGGATGGCAATCGGGTCGCTGTCATCGAAAATTCCTGGGAGCGCTCGACTTAGTAAAGTAGGCCGTGGAGGAACCATCTGTTCTTCCTCGTGTTCTTGATTGTCCATTCTCAGTCTTCGATTTCGATTGTTTCGCCGACACATCGCTTCAATCTCTGCGTCAAATAGCAATGGTACGTTCCTCGAGCTTCGTGTCATGCACTAATAGGAATTATCTGCAAAAGAAAAAAAATCAGTGTAAGCGAATTGGCAAAAAAATAAAAAAATAATAATAATAATAATAAAAACGAAAAATAAAACGTCTAAACTAAAACTCAGAATAAATCCTAAAATTAATAATATAGCTATCCCCGGACAACGGCGCCAAAACTTGACACGCTCAAATACTAGCAAGTGTACTAGGTCGTGCAAGTAGTAAAACGGACGAAGTCCGAGTATCGATCCACGAAGATAGCTTGATTAATTCTAAGATATTAAACCTAATTTTAATTTAGACCAAGAGTACTTTTTTTATAGTTTAATGATTTAATTCAACGAGATAAAAGCGCAAATAAATAAAATAGACGCAAATAAAATAGATGAGATAAAAATCCATTAAAGGCGAGGTGACCAAGGCACATGTTCAGCACAAATAATTCCTACGTCTTCATAAAATCTATCCTATCTAACCATCATAAATCTAAGTCAAGGTAAAATTTCCTAAGACAATCGCTACTCGTTTGTCCCACAATAGCGATCCTATGCGATAGAGAACCAACCCGTATATGTCTATAGGATTGTAGTTTCTATGCACGCATTAGATCTCTATGAAATTCCCCGAGCTAAACGCTTTCGGCGCTTAAGGATTCGGAAACCACACATACGAAACCGAATTCCATCTCTGGTCGGTTTTACGTAGTGATGTTCGATGTTTATTGTTCTAGCCGGTCTAATCACTTTGTCCGTCTCATAAACCAACAAATAAAGTGCATATGTTGATCAAGCATACACAAGCATTAGCGCAAACATGGAACACGTGACTCGATTCACAAGATCAAATAGGAAAGAAAAATATTAATACGTAGTCATTATTCGGCCTATCATGGCCCTAATCACAAGAAAACTTAAGTAAAGCATAAAATATTCAAAGACATAATAGAGAAATAATATAAAATTCGCTTATCACGGATGGGACGCCTCGCGATTGTCGATTCGTCTCTTTTTGTCGCAGCTCTATTTTTTTCCCGCAGTAGGTTTCTCCTTTTTTTTTATTCGCTGTTCTCTCCTAGCCGCCAAGCAAGTCCGTGTTCGCTGCCCCTCCAATTCAATCGTCCAAGCCCTTCTTATAGAAAAGCCACCGACCAAACTAATTAAATCTAATATTTATTCGTATCTTGACTTGCAATTGGATTCCTTGAATCTAGCGTGATATTTGACCAAATATCTTGATTCTTTAACTTGTTCCACGTGATCTTCTAGCTGCAAAAAGTTTAGTTAGTTTGGTAAATTTGCAAGCTGCCCGAACTAATATAAAAAATACAAGCAAATCCCCTAAGATTTAAATTGTTCCAAAAGTTGTCTTATTTTCCCTTTGTCGATCTCGTTTGCTCGGATGTCTATCGAAAATAAACTTAAACACAAACATAGGATATTCGAGGCAATTTTAGGTAAATTAAGATAGAAAATGCACTTTTACGGGGTATAAAAATAATATAATTTCCTAACTTATCAGCTGCTCGCAAGCAGCTCGGTCAAAGCTCGACTCGAGTTTGGTTTGACCAAAGCTCGGTTCTAGCTCGAGTTCGGTTAGTTAATATCGTCAAACTCAAGCTAGTAATGTTCGGCTCGACTCGGCTCGAAGCTCGATTAAGTTATATATTAATATTTATAATATATCTTAAGACATAAATAAACAGAAAAAATTACTGATTTTGATTTCCACCATTATCAAATAAATCATTTGATCTAAAATTGAATAAAATACTTATTATAAATGCACGAGGAATGACTGAACATCAAATCGCGTGCTAAAATTGTTAAGAAAATGTCAAAAACTCGAAGGTAATATAGAACTTGTAAAATAGACAGTGTGAAGGGTGAAAACGAACCAAGCCGCTCGTGAGCTGCTCGCAAGCAGCTCGGTCAAAGCTCGACTCGAGTTCGGTTTGAACCAAAGCTCGGTTCGAGCTCGAGTTCGGTTAGTAATATCAAGTCAAGCTCAAGCTAGGTAATGTTCGGCTCAACTCGGCTCGAAGCTCGATTAAGTTATATTAATATTATAATATATCTCATAAGAATAAATAAACAGAAAAATACTGATTTTGATTTCCACCATTATCAAATAAATCATTTGATCTAAAATTGAATAAAATACTTATTATAAACTGCGAGGAATGACTGAACATCAAATCGCGTGCTAAATTGTTAAGAAAAATGTCAAAAACTCGAAGGTATATAGGACTTGTAAAATAGACAGTGTGTTCATTCACAGATCGCGAGCAGCTCGTGAGTAGCTCGGCTCGGTCAACGCTCGACTCGAGTTCGAGTTGACCAAGGTCGGCTCGAGCTTGAGCTCGCTCATTAATTATCAAGTCAAACTCAAACATACCAGGCTTGGGTTCGCTCGGCTCGTTTTCACCGGTATTGGGAAGTAAGTATTAAAATCCTGAAAGTTTTTAACTGATTTGACAAAGTTTCTTGAAAATTTTGAAATAATATATAAATTACATGATCTCCTGATAATAAATTAGAAATATAAATAAGTTCCACGGTCTCTTGATAATAAGTTAAAAATAATATTATGTGATTGTTATCTCATCGAAATTAGAAAACCTCATGATTCTAATTAAATATTCTCATTTAGATCTATCCCTTTAGTCCGTATGAAGCCGTTCAAACACACATCTATTAAAAAACAAACCCTTAGTGCTCAGTATAAATTATCAAATACACATTTCAACACTTATGTCCTCAAACGTAGGAGAGAGCTAAAGTAGAACCTAGAACCAAAGCTGATCATCTCTTCAACCCAATTGTTCCGTTGTCAACTCATGTATCTGGGCTTGAAGAGCATTGATGCTTGAAACTAGCCTGAGCAGCCTAGCCCTAAGTGCCTCCACTTCCATCTTCAGCACTTGACTCTCATTCTGTAGCCTCTTCATATACTTTTCATATTCTTGAGGCACTTTTGGTCGTCAAAGCCAGCGATGGATTGAGAAGGTGCGGCTGTGGGTGAGGTTGTTTCGAGCTTTCGCCAACAAAAACTTCAGCCTTTTAACGGCGGCAGACTCTTCGAATGAGGACGATGGAAAATCGTGCTTCTTGAGCCCACTTCGTTCGCTTGGAGGCATCAAGCTCAGAGGCACAACTTCCTGGCCAAGTTATAAATGCATTAAAACACGGTCTTAATCAGTTTATTTGCATTACATTATTGGAAAATTTGGACTGAATTGCAATTTTTTCTCAAAACATATTTTCATTTCCTTTTTCTTCTGATCATCACTTACGCAACGAACGAGCAAATTAGGCGATGTAGGCGCATATAAACATTATATATATACACAATATATACCTCATCGGCGTTGGTTGCGTTATCTTCTCCAATGTCATTGCGGGACCATCTTCAGCAACCTCCAAACCCTCATCCCGCCGGCTTGGAGATTTGCTTTCATCTCCGTCTTATCATTATCTTGCAAAGGACGAGACCGTCTTTTTTGACG
This sequence comes from Craterostigma plantagineum, assembly GCA_027422505.1. Taxonomy (NCBI): domain Eukaryota; kingdom Viridiplantae; phylum Streptophyta; class Magnoliopsida; order Lamiales; family Linderniaceae; genus Craterostigma; species Craterostigma plantagineum. Next base: position 6,847 of record JAPQWV010002561.1, on the reverse strand, counting down.
CGAAAAATAATTTTTTGCGCGTTAGATTATATATAGATTGCATACTATAATACATGTATAATCAAAGTTCCTATGGCATATGTATATGTGTATATTCAGGCGCATACCTGCGCATTTTCTGCATTTTGAACCTCAGGGCCGCAAAATCTGAACTCGTACATGACCAGTCGGTTTTGGTCCTTTCGTTAGAGCGACGTGATAGGAGTAAGGATTGTTTTCATATATTCACTGTACTATTACAAAGGAGAAGGCACGTATTTTATCTACTCTACAAGCTAATCAACAGTAAATGTAAAATATTAACTAATGCGACAATCATGGGCAGTAATGCTAAATTGATTGGTAAGAATACAATCCCTTTAATTGCTCTTTGATTAATTCACGTCAACACTCCCCTCAAGTTGGCGCATGAATATCTGCAATGCCCAGCTTGCCCAGTGAATTATTGAACACTTTGCTCGAGACCGCCTTTGTAAGAATATCTGCTAGCTGGTCTTCCGACTTTACAAATGAAAACTGAATTTTTTCTCTTCAAGCTTCTGTTTTGATGAAGTGTCGATCAACTTCAACATGTTTGGTGCGCTCATGTTGACCGGATTATTCGCAATTGCTATCGCCGACTTGTTATCGCAAAACAAATTCATCGTATCATGCGGTCGATATCCAATTTCCTCCAGCAATCTTTTTAACCAAAGCAATTCACACAATCCTTTAGCCATGCCTCTAAACTCGGCTTCTGCACTCGAAAGAGCAACCACGCTTTGTCTGTTACTTCTCCAGTGACTAAATTTCCCCCGACAAAATGTGAAGTAGCCCGAGGTAGATTTCCTATCAGTTATATTCACGGCCCAATCTGCATCCGTAAATCCATCGATGCGCAGGTGTTCATACTTTCTGAACATCAGTCCTCTTCCGGGGGACGATTTCAGATATTGTAAAATACGAGCTACAGCGCTCATATGATCCTCACTCGGACGATGCATGAACTGACTTACCAAACTCACGGCATAAGCAATGTCAGGCCGCGTGTGCGATAAGTAAATTAGTTTGCCGACTATACGTTGATATCTCTCTTTATTAGTCGGAACCTGATCAGGAAATTCCCTAAACCATGGTTTTGAACGAGTGGCGTATCAACAGGTTGCACCCAAGCATTCCTGTTTCAGCTAATAAGTCGAGAACATATTTTCTTTGAGATAAAAATATGCCATGTTTCGATCGAGCAACCTCAATTCCCAAAAAATACTTCAAGCCCCAAGACTTTTCATCTCAAATTCAGAAGATAAAAGCTGCTGTAATCTAGATATTTCTTCCTTGTCATCTCCTGTAATAAATAATCGCAACATATATTATTAACGCCGTTACCTTCCCATGTTTGTGCTTCAGGAAAAGAGTATGATCTGAATTACTTTGCTTGAACCCGTATTTCTTCATGTGCAAAACTAAATCGTCCAAACCACGCTCGAGGGGACGGCTTCAAAAACCTATATATGCTTTCTGCAACTTGCACACTACTCCTTTCGTTGAAGAAGTAAAACCAGGTGGAATATCCATATACACTTCCTCTTCAATATCCCCGTGGAGAAAAGCATTTTTTACGTCAAACTGATGTAGAGGCCACTCTAAGTTTGCAGCAAGAGAGACTAATACTCGCACGGTATTTAATTTCGCCAACGGGTGAAAACGTCTCTTGATGATAATCAATGCCTGTGTCTGAGTATATCCCTTTGCAACGAGTTGCTTTAAAACCGTTCGATTGTTCCATCTGCTTTGTGCTTAATATGAACACCCATCGACATCCGACCGTTTTTTCCCCTTGGGTAATGGTACAAGTACCCACGTATCGTTTGGTGTAACGCTCGCTTTCTTCCTCGATCGCTTGGACCATTTCGGATCATTCATGGCTTCGCCTAATGTACGAGGCACAGTAAATGAAGAGAGGTTATGAACCCAGGCCTGAGAGGTCCAGACAATTGCTGCGTTGAGATGTAGTTCGCAATCGGGTACTTTGACTTGCTTGTCCCATGGTCCGGTGAATAGCGATTTGGTGGTGGCCACGATTATGTCTGAGAGGTAGTTTATAGATATTCTGAGGAGAGTTTTCAGGAGAGTTTAGAGTCTGTACCTCAAAAATGTTCTCCAGAGATTGGTCCGGTTGTGCTACTGATGATTCAGGGGAAGGTGTTCATTCGCAACTTCGATGGCCTCCATATTAGCATTCCCTGTGGCCTCTGTACTTCGATCAATGTCGTTGATCCTTCAATCTCGGTTGTTTCAACAACATTATCAGCACTTTTCCCCCTTGTTCTGTTGAGTGAACATCACCGGTGATCATCATCGTAGCCCGGCCAATATTTCAAGTCTGATCTTCACTCATTATCTCCCCCTGAAGAGAAGATTGGGAAGTGAAGTAATTCTCTGATTCATAAAAGTAACGTCCCATGGCAGTGTATAGTCGTCGTGTTGTAGGATCGTAGCATCGATACCCTTTCTTTTGAACCCACAGCCAATAAAGATGCAACGTATGGCACATGGATCCAATTTTTCTTTGATTCTTGTGTACATAAACATACACAACACAACCAAATCTCTTTGGCGGAAGCATGAGAACTGAGGGTATACGTCACATGTGTGCAAGAATTTCAAGAGGAGTATTGTACTTCAAAACTCTAGACGGCAATCGATTCATCAAATAAACAGCAGTTGCAACCGCAGCAGGCAAGAACGTTAGGTACATTCGCAGCACCTAAAAGGGCTCGTGTAATTTCCAAGATCTGTCTATTTCGGCGCTCGGCAATACCGTTTTGTTGCGGCGTTTGAGAGCATGAAGTTTCGTGACGCAAGCCATGTTCTCGAAAGTACTCTCGAAACTGAGTATTGTCATATTCTCCACCATTATCAGATCTGAAAATCTGAAGTTTCGCAGAAAACTGTGTTTGAATCATCTTATGAAATGATCGAAATATCTCAAACATTCATGTTTATTTTTCAACACGTTAGAGCCAAGTCATTCTGTGCAATCATAGACAAAGGTTACAAACCATCTCACCCCTGAAGAGAAACAGTAATAGGAGCAGGGCCCCAGACGTCCGAGTGAATAACTAGAAAAGGAATATCACATTTATTCGAAACTGATCGGGTATGGTACACGATGACTCTGAGCTTGAATACACGTTTCACACCAAACTCTGAGTGATCACCTAGGTAAATAAATCTGGAAATAAATACTTCAAATATTGAAAAGAGGGATGCCCCAAGCGATTATGCACAACCATATCTGTCTTTTCTTGCTTCGACAGAATTTGTTGCATTTACCCTGCCGGAGACTAAAATCATCATGTAATACAGCCCTCCCTTTTAGTACCACGACCAATAATCTCCTTCGTGAGAATATCCTGAAATAGACAAAAGTAGGGTACATCAACGCACAACAGTTCAGTTCTTCAGTAACTTGCCCAAACAGACAATAATTATTGGAGAGCGATGGAACAAGCAGCGTATTCGGTAATGAAAACGAAGGAGAAAGAGCGATTGTTCCAGCCCCCGTCACTGGATAGATAACTCCATTAGCATTAGCAATGCAAGTCCTTCTCGGTTGGGTGTTTTCATAGAAATCACGAGAATCAAACGTCATATGGTCCGTTGCTCCCCGAATCAATGATCCAACATCATGACTTCTTCGACTTGTACCATGAAAAGCAGAACTTAATTTACCTGAATCATCAATCTGATCATTAGTGGAGGTAGAAGATTCATGCTGAGGAACAAGAGATAGTTTCTGTTCGGGGCTCATGAAGGTTGCGCGACCAAGGTTGTCCCCTCCATTTGGCTCTCGTTTCTTCTTTGCCTTCAAATCATGCCACCATTCTGGATATCCATGTAGTTTAAAGCACGTTCTTTAGTGTGTTTTGTGTTTCCACAATGTGTACATCCCCGGCGTTGCTCTGTGATTTCGGCTTCACTGATGTGTGAGTCTTCTCGTATGATGACGCTTGGAAGGATAATTGTTGTTTTGGTCCACCTTTGAAAACATGACACCAGCAGGAATAGGACTTCACTTTTCATCATCACCGATTGCCTGAGATCCTCTCTTCTTACTAACGCGTACGCTTGTTCCACTGTAGGGAAAGTTGCATTTGGAGTACATCTGCCCTTATCTTATCAAGTCGTTCATCGAGTCCATCCAAGAACGTATATACTCGATCCTCCTGTAAAATAGAGTTATACTTTTGAACGTCATTATTACATACCATAGGATTCGGTCGACGGAAGTCGATTTTCTCCATAGGCCTTGTAAGTGTTGTAGTATATCTCAAGTGATCCCCCTCCTTGTTTCAACCTACCCACTTTCCTTTTGAGATCGTAAACTTGTGATGTATCACTGCCGTCAAAGTATGTTGTTGCAATATTATCCCAAACAGCCTTCGCCGTCGAGAATCTTATAAAATTTCCAACAGACTTGGATTCATAGAATTGAGTAGCCATCCTTTCACAATTGCATTCTTGTTCTCCACTTTCTGAATGTAGGGTCTGTCTGTAGAGGTTCCAAAATATCTCCATTTATGTACCCAACTTGTCTTTGCCTGAGATGTACATTTCAACAATTTGGGACCATAACGCATAATTGGTACCATCTAACTTGATTCCAATATGTGCGGTAGGCTCGTGGGCTTGAGTCTGGGTCAATACTTGGATATGGTTGAATAATTCGGTCATTTTGTTGTGAGGTCTGTGAGAACGTGTTCTCACCGTCGTGTGTTTTCTTCAGCGAGAGGGTTTTCCATTTCAGAAATTCTAAGCCCTAGAATCTCTGCTCTGATACCATGATAGGAGTAAGGATTGTTTACATATATTCACTGTACTATTACAAAGGAGAAGCACGTATTTATCTACTCTACAAGCTAATCAACAGTAAATGTAAAATATAACTAAGCTACAATCATGGGCAGTAATGCTAATTGATGGTAAGAATACAATCCCTTTAATTGCTCTTTGATTAATTCACGTCAACATGACGGACGTTGTAGAAAACGAGGATCTTTTTGTCCCAATGACTGGTCGTGATGTTGATTTGTTGCTCTTTCCCCGTAATTTTCCAATATCCATTGGGAGTGGCCCGTTGCAGTCGGAGCCCATCTTTGTAGCTCCTTTCGAGCGTGGTGAAGAAGTACCATGCTTTGTCTTGGTCTTTGAGAGAGAGAAAGCGCTATATATAGATTGACAAAGAACAAAAAATAGAGCATGTAAGGTTGTTACCATTATAGAAAATTAAAACCGAAAAAACAACGTCAGCATGTACGATATGGTTCAAATTCCGGCACTTATTTGCTTAGGAAATGCGACACAAATCACATAAATAACGAGTTTTCACGTTAATAGGAAAGTGGTAGTTCAAACGAATTTCGTACACTAGTTGCTTAGATAAAAAAAATGTACAACAAATAAAATCAGATCTGAAAAGCTGGAAGAAAGTGATAGACACTGATTTAACGCAAGAAACAAAAAAGGAATGACCTTTCATGACTACAACAAATCTGAACTTTATTACTCATACATGAAAAGTTAGAAAAAAATAAGCTTTATTAAATATATGTCTACGTACCAGGTAGCTCCCATGGCTCCTTTTTGTATAGATCAATCTCACCAATGACATCGTATCTATGTGGCTTCCCGAGAATTTTGTTCCTCAGATAGAACTCACCATCTCTTCCTCGCTTGGAGAAAACCTGAAACCTGGCTCGACGAGGCTGCCTCATTCATTAAATTCAAGATCACTTTTGCCATTTCTGATATAAATCGAAAGAAAACACGAAATAAAACACAGAGAAGTGTTTTAAGAAAATGAGCTGAAAGCCTCTCTTTCACTCTGGCGTGAGAAAGGTGTGGTTAGGGTTAGGGTATTTATAGATGGTGGAGAAGGGAAAAGGGAGAGGAAATGTTAGGTGGTGACCAAATGGATAGAACTTCATTTTGCTTAGCTGTCTTAATTCATTAGTGTAATATGATGCTGGAAAATACTTTTCTGGAAATACTTCTTTGCTTTGCTTTAAATTGCCTGATTAATTTTTCCTGGAAGGTGAATTAATTACACTTATGAGGAAGGTAGATTGGGGATTTTGTATTTTTTACAATGACTTTTTCGCCCTCGGCAACGGTTACCTTTGTGCCGCCGGTCTACATAGTTTTTTAAAAAGAATCATCATTAATAACATCCTTGTAATAACTTCAAAGAAATTAATATGATTATTAAATTGATATTACGAACATACAGTTCATTTTGTAAATCTCTATCAGCACGCAAGTAAAAAACATTATGGAACAAAACCTACACTTCACATGAAAATAACTCTTCGGAGCGTGACTTTTCGACCTCTCCGTGACTTCTCCTCCTTCAGCTTTCACTTGATCGGTTAGGACAGTTCAGTAGGGAAGAGCAAATGTTGTCCTATTTGATTGTGCTGGGCAAACACATTTAACATGAAACACCGCAGTCGAACTGGGTAATGTAAGACAAACCAAAGCAACATTAGGCTATCATCTGATTGTTAAGCTGGCCCCAATGAATGCGCTCTATAGTAGAAAAAATGAGACCTTTATATCAGTATATATGTTAAACGATCCCACCATATATTGAATGTGCCACGTCAACTTTGCAGGAATTAGTAGCAATTTGTCAACCGAATATTCAGGTTATCATTGAAAGGGTTTAATATGATGGCTCCAAGTGTGTCTTATTCAATGATATTGCAATAAGATCATTTTTGGACAACCGAGAATTGTAGGGTTTCCCTCTATCGATGATTTATTACAATATAGTTAGAACTTATACAATGAGTTGTCGTTCAAA
>JAPQWV010002560.1:0-54438 GCA_027422505.1 Craterostigma plantagineum | reverse complement strand
CATGTCTTGAAGCATTTTGAGGTTTCTGATGTCCTTCTGAAGGGCGTACTTGAACGCCGCCCCAAACCCTAGCCAGACGGGGAGGTGAAACCTCGTCTGCGTCCATGCGAAAATCCAAGGAATTGCCCTCAGAGATTCGATTCCACCGCTCGGCTTGCGCTTCGACGGACGACTCCCAATGTTCATCCGTCCGTACTCCAACTCGGGCGTCGCCTAAAAAGATAAACAGTTTTTAACACACCGAAAAACGATTGAAGATTCAAACCCATATCGATCTTCAAACGGAAGGTTATTTGTTCTATAATTTAATAAGGGTGGCATTACAGAACAATGAATTTAGAGGGTGACATTATACGGAGAATAGTTTCAAAATCAAACAATTTAGGGACATTATATGACGTGTCCCAAAACTGCTTGATTTTAAAAGTTATTGTTTGTATAATGCCACTCCATAAACTTGTCAGGAACCAAGATTATTATACTTCAGAATAGTTTTCTGATGTATAATGTTCCTAAATTGCTTAATTTTGAAACTAATGCAACCCTTGGGTTCGTTATCCCTATAATGCCCCACATCCCCCTAAATTACATGACTAAAAAAATAATGAACCCAGGTAATTAAACACTCACGAGTCGAAAATACTCGACGAATCTCGGCTCCTTGAAGACAATGGAACGGTACTCCTCGGTGGCGACGACGGCGACCTCGTCCAAGAGCGCCCTCCACTCGGGCTTAGGAGCGACGGGCGGGTGCATTCCGTGCTCCAACGTGGCAGCCGTGAAGCGCTGGAGAGTCCTAAAGCACAGGTGCTCCTCCCCGAAGCACTGCTCGATAACCTCGCCCTGAACCGTAACCCTCAGAGACCCGTGCACCGTGTCGGGCGGCTGAGACAAAATAGCAAGATGGGTCGGCCCGCCTCCGCGGCCCACCGTACCGCCCCGCCCGTGGAACATGGTGAGCTTCACGCCGTACTGCTTCGCAACCTTAACGAGCTCCTCCTGAGCCTTATACAGCTGCCACGCGGCGGACAACCGCCCGGCGTCCTTGCCCGAATCCGAGTACCCGATCATAACCTCTTGCTTGCCGTCGATCCTCCGTTTGTACCAATCGATCGAAAAGAGTCGAGCCACGGCCGCGGGGGCGGCCTCTAAGTCGGCGAGCTTTTCGAAGAGCGGGACGACCCTCAGCGGTTTCTTGACGTGGCACTCGCGCTGCAGTAGCTCGACGGCCAACACGTCGGAGGGGGCGGTGGCCATGGAGATGATGTAGGCGCCGAAGCAGTCCGATGGGAGCTCGGCGATGACGAGGAAAGTGTTGAGTACGTCGGAGATTTCGTCGGTCTTGGGGAGGTCGGGGCCGAAGAGGGGCCTTTTCCCGCCCAGTTCGGACAGGAGCCATTCTTGCCTCTTTTCTTCGGACCACTCTCGGTAGGAGCCGAGGTCGAGGTGGCGCGTGATTGCGTCCAGGACGTCTGTGTGTCGGTCCGACTCTTGGCGTATGTCGAGGCGTACTAAGGAGAGGCCGAACGTGGAGACTTGGCGTAGGAAATCGAGGAGGCTTCCGTCGGCTATCGGGCGGTCCCCACACGCGCAGAGAGATCTGTAGCAGAGCTCGAGGGGTTCCAAGAACTGCATGAGAAGACAGAAGCGAGTTTACGCTCTCCTTCAAAGATTTCGGCCGAACGATTCGAAATGAGGAGGAAAGAACGAAAGGAGAGAGAGAGGGGAATTGCCTGGTCGACGTTGGTGTAAGTTGCCTCTTCGGGGATGTCAGAGACGCCCTGAGATAGCAACTGGCGAGAGCGTTCTCTTGTCTGATAGAGCTTGTCTCTGACGTCGCCGAGGATGACGCGGTAGGGCTCGTTCGGCGGAATTGTTTTCCAAAATTCTGAAATGAAAAAAGGAAGGCCTAAGTTCGTTTTCGTCCCGACAACAATGCAAGAATAGGCGAATGAATACTCTTGTTAAAGTTCGTGGATAATGGCAATAAATGGGATGGATACCGATGAAATGCTTAGCATCTCTCTTGGAAGATCGGTGGAGTTCGTCGGATCTCGCACGAAGCTCATCGCTGCAACGCCACATGGACAGCTGCAATAGCAATGTAAGAGCAAAAAGGCCAATTAATCATCAATGAAACAATAGAAGACAATATTTGAACTGCTACTATATATACCTCGAACATGAGATCCTCAATTTGAGAAAAGTAGACGTTAGCAGCCATCATTCTAGCCAATAAGCAGACATCTCGGGTGACTTCAGGGGTCACTCTAGGATTCCCTATAACATAATCAATTTTACCAAACCAATTATCGATGAAGAATACGACAACAACGAGCATCAAAACAAGAATTCGACAAATTTATCTCAAAAGACAATACCATCACGATCGCCACCCATCCAAGAAGAGAACTGAATCAGAGGAGCATTGTATGGGATTCGTTCGTTGATCCCTATGTTCTTCAATGCTGTGTCCACACGGCGCAGAAACTTTGGCACGCCTTTCCATATCGTTTCATGGAAATAACTCATTCCCGCCCTCATTTCATCTTGAGGAGTCGGCGGGGTCCTTCTGATCTCATCAGTTCTAAAAGCTGCTTGGATCTGCAAATTTTCGTGTGATAGAAAATTAACCCACTAACTCCATAGATCTCATCTTACAGCAGTTTGTAGTAAAGCATACCTCTCTTTGTAATGCTTCATCCAGCTCCTGTTTATCATCTGGGGTAATATCTTTGGCATACAGTTGGGCTAAGCAATCCCTAATCCTGAAAATCGGCATAAACAACAAATCTGAGGCCAATCATTGTCTTGAAGAGCATTTAATGTAATAATATCTGACAATGATTCGGGCGAACCTTCCATGCTTCTGAAGCAAAGATCGGCGAACAGACTGAGTAGGATGAGCAGTGAGCACCAAATCAACAGTCTGATTCTTCAGTGCATCAAAGACTTCTTCAGGAGATTTCTTGAGGTCAACGACCAGCCTTTTGAGAGTCTCTTCGATGTCAGATTCAGTGGTGGCGTTGCTCTCATCGGTGTAATCTCCTTTCTTCTTCTTATTCCTACGACGATAAGCAATCTGAACCTCCTCGGCCAAGTTGGCTAAGTTAAGCATGTGAGAGAAGGCTTTGCCAACAACGATCGAATCGCCGGGATCCAAACTTGTCAGCACATTCCCAAGCTCTTCGAGCTTTTTTGGGTCGTGCTTGCTTTCGTACTCTGCAGAAAGCTCGTAACATTCTTGAACCTAAAACAAATAAGAGGAAGGGCAGGGCTTGATTTATATTTCCAGATTGAATCACACAGGAATCCATTTTTCTTTCCCGAAATTTCCAGAAATAAAAATCGTGGCTTTTACAGTAACCAAAGTTTTTTTTTTTTACATGTGAGAGCCCTTCCAAGATCCGAGCAAATCAATCCTTGTGAAGAGCAAAATTCATATATGCTACTTCATCAAAGCTTAATATTTAAATCCATTCTTCGATAAACAGCAAAGATCAAATCTTTCGAACAAAACAATAAGAAAAGACAGGGAAAGAAAAGTCAAACCCATAAACCCAAAGGATCATACCGTTTCCTTGAGATCTTCGCCGTGTAAGTCCTGAAGAATATCGAGGAATCGATCTAAAAGCAGAGCATCATATTCGACGAGCTTATCATCGTCTGAGACCTTTTTGGGAACCAGTAGCCTCAGCTGGGCATCGATGGATGCCAATTTCTCCAAGTTTCTTGCAGCCATCGAACTTTTGTCCCTAAATCAGTCCTCAACTTAGCACAGAAAAGTAAAACCCCACTAAGCAAATACTAGGAAGAAAAAGAACAGGATCTTCGTCGATCAACGATCCAGTAAAAAGAGTCAAAGGCAAGCTCATGCAGAGACTTCAAATCACATGCCGAGGTTTTTCTTTTTTCTTTTCTTTAAAAATGAGTTCCTGAAAATGATGGGATTCGTATTTTTTCAAAAGGAAAGTTGACTGTTTGCTCGATTAAAGTTGTACCTGAACCTTAATACGGTCTTTGCGGGCCACTGAGTTTCTTGACGAAGAAAAGAGGACCGCAGAGAGAGAAAAAGATCTAAGCTAAGAGCCTTGTGATACAGAAATTGCTTGGACGATGCGTATATATATAGAGAAGAGAAGAAAGAAAGAAATTTGTGTTGGGCTCTATTTAGATAATGTAATTTAGGATTAAGAGGATAAATTTTCTTGTCGAGGGTTTATTCCTCCATTACTAGTTATCTCTCTCAAAATGAATAATTTAAAAAGTTGGAAAAAGGATACTTTAAATTCGAATTCGATCATTTTTTAAACAATATCATAATTAAAAAAGCATTATGAAAAAACACCTTCACCAGTTAATATTAACTTATGATGCTCATTAAAATAATTATGGTCCAATAATCATCAATTTATATTCTTTCAACTTTTTCGACAATAATGTAGCATGTGTATTTTTCATGGGATTATTATGATTCAACTGGGGGAGGGTTGGGTAGTCCAATTTTTTTTTTTTCTTTATTGAAGAAAAATTGAATTAGGAGAGAATAAAGTTATTTTTTTTATTTAATTAAATGATTATACAAATTTAAGGAGAGGTTGACGATTGTAACAAATTAAGTATGGTCCCTTTTATCCGATCTCCTATTTACCACCACATTTATTCTTTACTCACGCACATTGGGAAATGAGATTATGCTAATATAAAAGAAAAAGAAAATAGTCCAAAGTGAAAATGGGTAATTAACACGACTTACTATTACAAGTTGTTGCTTAAGGTAGTGAACGTTGACTTATTGCGTGATTTTTTACTTTGTGTTAAAATCTATTAAGATGATAAGTAATGGCAATTATTGTATGCACGCATGACTTATGACTAGTTATATCCATCAGACTCGATCACGCATGAAGGCTTACGTCAATCGAGGAAACTGATTATTTTATTATATTTGTGGTGTGTTTCTGCCCATTAATGTAAGAATTAATTTTTCTTTGTATTTGAATAATAGCGTAGATCCTTTGTTTTCGGCGTAGAACATGGTGGGTTCGGGTACTTATTAGCTTTTTTTTCCTTTTTGAAAGGGGGTACTTATTAGCTAAATATATAATTCTTAAGACAAAATTATATGGGCTTATGAACATTGGGCGAAGTAAAAGGGGTGGCCCATTTAAGATGTCTTCATTGGGCCTCTATCGCCTGGAATTTAGAACCCAATATCTTCTATTTATGGTCATAATTCGTTACCCCTTCGTCCCAGTAATTTATGGACATTTGGGGTACAACACGATTTTTAAAAAATTGAATATTTTTATAATATATTACAATTAAAAGGTAAAAAGTGTATATTTTGACACGTCTTTTAAGAATATTTAATATTATTCTATTGATTGTTGATTATGGTTTTTTACTAAATAAGGAAATGCACCAAAGATAGTGGGACGCCCGATTTAGTAAAGTGTAGAAAAGTTATGGGACAGAGGTACTATTTTTGTTATAAATCATAATTTAAGATAACATTTGATAGGTAAATGACGTCACTGTACTATTCGTCCATTTTCCTATTTTATTTCTCATATATAAATGTAGTGCAATCCGACAGTTCTATTTCTATACACATTGAATAACTGAATTTAGTAAAAATTACACTGTTTAATAATTGATTTAGTAAAAAAGTCTCGACTTGGACAATGAAACTGAAGACTGATGAAATTCAAGATTGGAAATTAAGTGGGGAATGGCTAATTAACGGGTGAATCAGTATCTTGTTGATTAAGGCTTTCGAACAAAATGTTATTCGAAAAAAGAAACGTGTTTCTAACAAATCTCCATCTACTAATTTATTAAATTAACTATGATGGGGACTGAGGAGTGATATATGATAAAACTGTTGTGAGGGCCCGTAAGGTTGTTAAATTACTTGATTACGAATATTATATGAAGTACCCTTCCATGAAGAAGGTATACATCTCGACAAATTAATGCAATTAATTAGGTTGGAATTATGCTTTCATTTTCCCATCTTGATGTTGAATATACATATAATATTAGAGAAACGCACATCATCATAATGGACCCTCTATATGGCTTCAAATTTCAAAATATCTCATTATTGGAATATACATTACATGAAACTATGCAAGTTTAGATTTTCATTCGAGAATTATATTGAGTTTGCAGTGGAAAGGGTTTTTGCAAGGAAAATGAAAACCCTAGTTTGTCTGTGTGCTTTTATGTGAAAAATTACACTCAGTAGTCATTTAGCTGTCACACAAACCTTGCCATTAATTGCAAAATGGAAATACACATGCTCTAACATAATCAGGTTGAAACAGACATTACCTAAATGAAATTTGTTACAATAAAGGATATCATATTACACTAAATCTCATGGGAGACAGAATTGTTGGCATATCAATTATATCATATTGCATAAAGTTTGAAACTTTATTTGCTGTCTTTACCGTGGTTAACTTTGCATGTTATTACCAAGTCACCTACGACATAATTAACCACGCCTTATCTCACACTATATAATAAATAGGGTATTTTCATTCCAGGCCCCGACATACTATCATTTAGAATTAAGGCCCTCTTGGCAAAAAATTAGTTTAAGGACCCATTTCTGCAAGTACCACTTCATTGCTCTGACATACCAGTATGTTGAAATTTGTAACACAAAACGATCATTCTATACCAGTTCATATATCTTTCATACCACTTTTTTACACCACACAAAATGAGTCATTTAACCTAAAATTCTCAAAGAGGGTCTGAATTCGAAATCAAACCCTTAATGGGGCCTGATTTAGAATTGACCTAATAAATATATACTCAATCGATAGCGACTGCGCCCATCTAGTAGCTTTATATGAATGCTAGCTAGCTCATAAAAAAGAAAACATATACAACACAATTAAAAGGATAATATATACATAGTTAATTTAATACACACTTAGCCGTACCAATTAAGGGAAGAAAACAGTGCCGCTGTCAAGTGAGGGAAAAAAAAAAAAAGAGGAAAAACTAAAAGAAAAAGGCAGCACTTTTGATTGGCCCATAGCATTGTGTATTTGTCTCTTCATCAACAGCTTCTTGATATTCGATGATTACCCATTTTCTTCAAATGCCCTCTGCTCCTTTACCAAGCTGAAATAACTCATCATCCTAAAATCAGATAAATCCTTACTTTCTTGGCATCATCAAGAACTCGACACAAAGAGATCGCTGTATTGTCTTATGATATGTCTGATAACATCGATCCATCTGTCGTTATTGGGCCGTCAGCTTCTGCGCCGTCCGATCATCAGCAGAAACAACGATCGCCTCAACTGAGCAGATACGAATCTCAAAAGAGAAGAGATTGGAACACATTCGGACAGTATCTGAGGAACCAAAACCCGCCCATACCTTTGTCTCAGTGCAGCTACAGCAATGTCTTGGAGTTTCTGAGGTACCTTGACCAGTTTGGGAAGACTAAGGTTCATGTGCAAAGCTGCGCCTTTTACGGGCAGCCCGAGCCTCCCGGGCAGTGTAGCTGTTCCCTGAGACAAGCTTGGGGCAGCCTCGACGCTCTCATCGGTCGGCTTAGGGCAGCGTACGAGGAGAATGGCGGCGCGCCTGAGAATAACCCTTTTGCAAGTGCAGAGATAAGAGTTTACTTGAGGGAAGTTAGGGATGCTCAAGCTAAAGCTCGTGGCATACCGTATAAGAAGAAGAAGAAGAAGAGGAAGAGGATAGCAGTTAGTAATAACGATGGTGATGATGATTATGATGATGATCAACGACAAGGAACGGTAAGCTCTTCGAGGGATTTTTGAGATATGGATATTCGATTAGTTTTCAGTCTTATATGTTTTGTTGGCAATATATATATGCTCTTATTGTGTAAATTTTTGCTCGAGAGATCTTGCCTTCGATTTCTTTTGGTCAGAACCTAAACATCAGTGTGTTAAGGATATATATATATATACACACTTCATATCTCAAATAATATATCCGAATATCTGATCGTAATAGTATATAATTCGTATCATTTATATGTTCGTGGTTTGGCGTAATGAATAAGAAATAGCATTCTTTTGCGATGAGAGTTCTTGACGCATATTTTGGGGTTCTCGCTTACATTATTTGATTAGTTACAACTGAAAATTTTGTCTCTGCATGAAGAACCCTAATAAGAAGGCAATCAACCCCTCCTTTGAAAACCCTAACCTAGACGCTTATAGACAAAGAAAAGGACTGGCAAGAATTTTCGTTTCATGAGATATATCTGTTTAGCTAGCAAAGCTTTGAACAAGGGAACATCGGCTATAGCTAGAAGCACATCAGATGGATTCTTTCTATATTATTTTTCTTTATGTTAAATGTATATGACATTATTCTTACTTTTTGTGCAATCTATCGTCTTTTGGAATTCTCCGTGATCTTGTCTTCGCCGTGACTTCCCAGTCGAGTGTGCTATTACATCAGTAATATATATATATATATTATATATATATATATATTATATACGAATTTTGTATTTTATAATCGAATCTCGTACCAGTACTAAACATTAGTGTCCCACATCTCGCGAATCTAATTATGTGTTTGTCCTACCTCCAAAAAAAAAAAAAAAATGTGTTTGTCCTGCGTTTGAGAGCGTTTTCAGATCTCTACTACACTTTTTCCTTTTTCTTTTTCATGTACGCCTCCTAAATCATTCTGATATGACTTGACTTTGGCTATGAATATTGTTAGTCTTTGGTCATTTTATGACATCAGATCGTAACTTAAACAGATAGACTGCATATTACATTTTGTTATTGCTAACAGTTTCATCCAAAAATGACCATAAAATTGGCAAGAAAAGTACGTAGTATCATACAGCTCAGGACAAACTACTAACATCAAGAATGTAATAATTCTGCAGATATAATCATGTCACTATCCTCGGCAGCGATAGATATAACAGCACAATCATTATGTTGTTGAACTGTGCGTGGACTTACATTGCTGCATTACTAGTAGGCTCTCCAACCGCATGATTACTTTGAAAATCATCGAACTTTAAGCTTTTCGAAACATCGAAGAAATGAGCCACGGCATCTTCAGGCGTACCCACGAGAACCCGTGTCCCAAGTTTAGAATGTGACCTCTTTTCCCTGCACACTTCACAACCCTGCGAAAAATTCGCAGAAAAGATTTACGATTGAAAAGGGTTAATCACCTGTAGCTCTAACGACGTTTATACCTTTCGATTTCATTCGCTATGGCTGGGAGTGGAGAAAATAAGTAGGCAGGATCAACGTTTCCTTGTATGGTAATATCAGTTCCTAGGCGTCTTCTTCCGTCGGCCATGTCTACGGTCCAATCGAGCCCAATGACATCAACCCCCGTTCCTTTCATCCTTTCGAGAAGTCCACCGTTTCCATTGATATATAGGACAAGTGGTGTTTGAGGGCATTTTTCTTTAACTTCTCTTACGATCTGTGTCAATAGTATTAAGATCTCATGAGAGCATATATGTATGATCTAAACTAAAAGCCCTTCTTTGATATGATCTACACAAATGGTGTATTAGGTTAAAACGATGGATTCACCTCAGTGATGTAAGGCTTAGACCAATGTTCCCACAAATCAGGAGGAAGCTGACCGCCCCATGAGTCGAATATCTGGATGCAGTGTGCCCCAGATTTAACTTGGTAGATTATGTATTCGGTTAACGCCTTGGTCAAGTGTGATAGAAGGCCTCTGAGCAAATTTGGTGCTGTGTGGCTCATACTCTTTATTGTTGTGTATGTCCTAGTTGTCCCTCCTTCGACTATATACGTAGCAATTGTCCATGGAGCTCCAACAAATCCCAAAACTGCAGCTTTTTCTCCAACCTTTTTCAAAAAGAGAAACAACTATCAATAGGGAAAACAGAGCAGAGTGAAGAGTTCAGTCTTTGGACGAAAATCAAACCTCTCTGCGCAATATGCTAGAGACTCTCCGACGAAGTTCAGCTTCTCCAAGTCTATGGGGTGAAGAGCTTTCAAGCCATCTTCTGATCGTATCGGTGAATGTATTACTGGGCCTCGAACCTCTTCTATGTCGAAAGGAACTCCAAAAGCAGGCAATGGAGTTAGGATATCAGAAAAAATAATGACCCCATCTGGTTTGAAAGCTTGCCATGGCTGCAAAGAGATTTGCACGATCAAATCGGTCGTCTCTGATCTCTCTCTGAAAGATGGGTATTTCTCAGCTAGCTTTCTGTAAACAGCCATGTACCTCCCCGCTTGACGCATCATCCATGCGGGGGGGCGGCTTACTGGTTCCCCCCGGGCAGCCTTGACCAAGAGTGGATCTGAATTTCATTTTTTTTTCCGAAAATTTGGCAAGAAAAAAAAAAATTATTCTGATAGAATTTCCAACAAGAAGCAGATGTAGGAGTGTGAAAAAATAGTTAGGACGACGATTACAAAGTAAAGAAGGTTAAGTATTATCGAAAAATACTACTGGGCAGGCAATACTGATCAAACGTGAACTTATTCTGTGAGCCAACAACAAAAAGTACAAAGTGTACATCATGCCTGAATTCACTGAGTCAAAACAACAAACACATTGCAGGCGGACGCGCAAAAGAAAAGGTACCAGAAGAAGATGAAGAGGCACACCCGCGAACTGTTGTCAACTTCAGGGTTTGCCTGCGGCGATACGACACAGTTACTCCATTCGAAGCTAAACTAACATTGGGCGAATAATTCAGGAAGCTCGATGATTTCCAGCCAAGACCCAGCGTGCTATGGCTGCAGTGGGCATTGAATAGGTGATCAAAATGGCGGCTTTTCCCACCTTTACGCTAATCATCAGAAAATGAATATAATCTTACGTCGCTAACGTGGAAACTCCCATTAAAATTCGTGGCCTCTTCCTTGTTTTCTGCTCGGTTTGTTTCTTGGCTACCTCTTATCTCCCAGGCTGTTTGTTTAATTCAGGATATGGTTAGTTTACCTTCATGACCCAAGCGCAGTAAAAGTATTTATGAAAATTAACGTTTCGTCCCTGAATTATTCTATATTTCAATCAAAGTCGATTTTCAAGAGTATTCCCATCATCATCGACGGTCTGCACTGCAGACGGCGGCCTTTGCCCTTGGAGGATTTCTTACAACTGTGATTAATTAATTTTGGGGTTTCAGTCTACGCCGTGCTGCAAGAGAACTCTTATTGGAAATAGCCGCAGAGTTTCCAAGATTCAAGACAACCTTTTTTATGTTTCGATTTGAATATGTTTTTCTTAATTAAAGAATCGAATCACAATTTGTCAGCAAAGCCTCCTAGTTTGTTGCTTTGTCCTGTACTATGTGGGAGATTTGGAATGTTGTGTTCAAGAAACGATGATCACATCTTATGTAAGAACAAAGCACTTGAGATTAGAGGCGAAGATTAGTCATACTGAAAAGTAAAGGTCCACGTCCATCCCAGAAAACGCAGGGTCCACGGTAATTCTCGAGCAGCTTTCATCTCATATTGTTTTTATAAACGTGTACGTTTTCTTCTTCTTCTTCTTCCTCTGTCGCGAATTATAGTTGCCCGGAAACATATTCTGGGCTCTGCATCATTCAAGATTGTCTCTGTAAAAATATTTGGAACAGAAGAAAAAAAAACACAAATATTGATGATGGCTTACTTCTTGGGTTCAGTTCAAACATTGACGGCTTGCAAGGACGCAGCTGGAATCGCTGGTACATACGTAATTCCTTTCTCTTGTAGATAATTCTCATGTGGGTTTTTCTTTTTCTGGGAAAATATTGTGTAGAAATCATTCTAATTGTAAGCTTCTGATGTATTTAAGCTTTCCTTATTGCAGGGAACATCTTTGCATTCGGCTTGTTCCTATCTCCTGTGTATGTATTGTATCCTTAGCTTAATCCTATGTTATCAATCATTCTTTACCTTACATTGAAAAAGATTCTACTGTAAATCTAAATCATTCCCCGTGTAATAATTCCCAGCCCGACATTTCGAAGAATCATAAGGAACGAATCGACTCTGCAATTCTCCCCATCGCCTTACATATACGCTCTGTTGAACTGCTTAATCACAGCATGGTACGGCTTGCCTATGATATCCCACGACAACTTACTCGTCACTACAGTCAATTCCATCGGCGCAGTTTTTCAGATCGCCTACGCAGTCATCTTCATCAATTACGTCGAGAAGGGAAGAAAGGTAATACATTTTTCCTCCCCATTTTTCTCCGGGAAAAAAAGGCAGTTCTTTTTAAGTAGTTATTCCTTCATATCTTCAGCTGAGAATGGTCGGGTCGCTAGCGCTTGTTTTCGTCGTATTTGGAGTTATAGCGGTCGGAAGCTTGCTCGTTTCTGACTTCCAAACGCGTCATTACGCCGTAGGGTTCGTAAGCTGCGCTTCGCTCGTGTCTATGTTTGCGTCTCCTCTGTTCATCATCGTACGTGCAAACTCTCCTCAGCTGAAGTCGCTCGTTTTTTTATTCGTCTATACTGCGCTTCGAAACCCTTTTTTTTTTCTTTCCTCTTTTCGCAGAAGCTCGTGATAGAAACTCGAAGCGTCGAGTACATGCCTTTTCAGCTGTCGCTCTCCATGTTCTTGATGAGCACTTCGTTCCTTGCGTACGGAATCTTCAACGGCGATCCCTTCGTATACGTAAGTTCGATTTTATTACGTAAGTTTCGTTCAGTTCGTCGTCAATCTGTGGAAAAAAAAAACCGAGAAATTTCTCAGGTGCCTAATGGGATAGGAACTGCCCTGGGATTAATGCAGCTGTGTTTGTTCTTCTACTACAAGAAAAAGCCATCGTCAAGAGATCATTACGGCGAACCGTTAATAACGTCCTACCCTTGAACATTTCGATCGTCGTAATTTTTTTTTTTTGTTTCGCATTCCCTCGACGAACGTAAAAAAAAAAGGAACTTTTCATCTCGACCATTACTGACGAAAACACACACACACACACAATTCAATCGATGCCATACAGCTTCTTCTTCATAGCCTTGACGAATTCGCAAACCTCCTTAGGATCGGCCAACGACTTCTTAACGCTCTCTCTTTCCATGCACCTTTTTCCCCACTCGACCAGCGCTGGGCAGTAATTTTCGACCCTAAAATCACCACAAGCCTCGTACGCCTCGAACCAACTAGAGTACGTTATCAAAGCTACGTCCAAGACTCCAAAATTTCCCCGTCGATGAACGCTTTGCTTGCCAATTTGATTTCCAAGAGCTTGAGTGCTTCGACGAGCGCTTTCTTGGCAGATTCTCGCTATGCTCCCTTCTTCAGCAATATAATCTTACCAGCATTGTGCACCTCTTTGTCGATGAAGTCAGCCCAGAGCCTAGCCATGGCTCGTTCGTGAGGGTTCGTGGGCATGAGCCGCTGGCTAGGGCAGTGGCTGGCCACGACTCGACGATGATCAGCGATTCGCAGATGGGCTTTTACTTCGTGGATTAGGACGGGGATTTTTTCGTGGGCTGGGTTCGTAAAGAGGAGAAGTGGGCTTTTTGTTGGTTAAGTCTTCTTCGCGGCATTCGTAGTCGACGTTCTTTTCTGCTAAGGCGATCCGAGCTCTCATTGCAAACATGCTGACGTCACAGTTTTGATATTGATTACGCGAAAGTTTTGAAATGCTAACGTTGTAAGAAACGATCTCAAAATCAAGAAAAGTCCCAAAAAATTGTGCGACGATTGCCGTGTATTGTATGCAACACATCTGTATGTGTATGTGTTTTTACCAGTTCCATTCGTGTTGAGACACACAATTCAGACGACAAAAGTTGAATAGAACACAGATCACAACGCAAAGAAACTAAACACAAAGTTGAGAGTACGGAACTGATCAATCGATCGATTGATCACACACATGCCTACGGGCCATTACTGACGAAAACACACACACAAACACTCCAACAAATGCAGACAACAAACCTACTAAGAGAGTTGTTGAGAGTACAGTAACGAAATAGTAACCTCTCTACTTAAAGTAAGCCACACACACTCAATCGACGCAGTACTTCTTCTGCAAGGCCTGGACAAACTCACGCACCTTCTTAGGATCAGCCAAGGACTTCTTAACACTCTCCCTTTCCATGCACCTTTTGCCCCACTTGACCAGTTTTGGGCAGTGATCTCCAACCTTAAAGTTTCCGCAAGCCTCGTACGCCTCGAACCAGCTGAAGAACGTTACCAAGGCTATGTCCAAGAATCCAAAATTTTCTCCCCCAAAGTAAGCTTTGTCTCCCAATTCGCCTTCCAATAGCTTGAGGACGTCTATGAGCCCTTTCTTGGCCGATTCTTGCTCTTCTCCCTTCTTCACCCAGATATTCTTACCACAATCGTATAACTGTCATAATAGCAATGGATCACAAAAAAAAAAAAAAAAATCATCAAAAACTACAGCGCAAGAACGACAAATCCCGGAAAGAGAGAGTGAAGAGGGATTGGGGGTGAAAAAAAAACGGACCTTTTTGTCGATGAAATCAGCCCAGAACCTCGCGCGAGCTCTTTCGTAAGGATCCGAAGGCAAGAGCTGGTTAGAACCACTCCATACCTCGTCAATGTACTGAACTATGATTAAGGATTCGCTGATGGGCTTCCCATTGTGGATAAGAACCGGGATTTTCTTGTGAACCGGGTTCATCTCGAGAAGAACCGGGCTTTTGTTGGATAGATCTTCTTCCCTATACTCGTAATCTATCCCCTTCTCTGCTAACGCCACCCTAACTCTCATCCCAAACATGCTCATGTAGAAATCCAGAAGAATAACTTCGTTTTTTTCCATTTTTTTCTTTTAGAGAGGTTTCGAGGAAAAGGTTTTGGTATCAAAGAACGATTTGAATTGGCAGCAAGAAATTCAATGCACACATGTAATGGCAACAGCAGAATTTATATTGCATGGAATAGGAAAAAAATCGTAAGCAGTGACGACGAAGGGTAAAAAGGTCGGGAGAATTCTGGCGAGTAAATGAGAGGGGACAGCTGTCGCAAACGTATTGGACAGTAAGTGATTGTCTGAATATTGTTAATCACATAAAAGATTTTTGAACGAATGGCGATTGTGTTAAAAATAAAAGCGTGAACAAACTTCGCTTGCATAAATAACTTTGTAGGATTTTCTAGATGTGGCTAGAACATAAATTATATTAATAGCAATTTCTTTTTGAGACTTAAATTTTGCTACAAATAGTCTTGGACTTTCGC
The DNA here is from genome assembly GCA_027422505.1 of Craterostigma plantagineum. Classification (NCBI taxonomy): domain Eukaryota; kingdom Viridiplantae; phylum Streptophyta; class Magnoliopsida; order Lamiales; family Linderniaceae; genus Craterostigma; species Craterostigma plantagineum. The sequence continues at coordinate 39,241 of JAPQWV010002560.1, read as the reverse complement.
TCTCAAAGTGGATAGCTTTAGAGGTCATTTAATGGTAGTGGATAAACTTGTGGTGAAAAAGATTTGAATTTATATAAATATATGCTTGAAGTAGCTCACGCGTTACATTTTGTTCCACTCCACGCCTTATTATCTTTTATTTAAACGGTTTTGTATTTTGCTCCACATAAAATTATGTCGACCAAATTATTAGTAATCGGCGGAAATTATTTATTAATCTTCAAGTTATTTTTCAAACAAACTACTCGCAATGGATGTTAGGGTCCACAATATAACGCAAGAAAGCCCATTTCACAAATATATCATATTGGAGGCCCATTTAGGATAGAGTTACATAATTTAGAAAGCCCACGTCTTAATATTACGTTACATAATTTTTTACGTCCTTTTCAGTGATATATATCTCCACAGTAAAATGAAGTGAGGTAAAATCAGATTATAGAAAGAAAAAAAATCCAGTGAGTCGTTTTGGATAAGAAATGGTGACAAACGCAATGATGTCAGGCACCATTCAGAATAATATATGATGGCAGATTAATCATATCTTTGTATATTGGGACTTAAGAATATATAAATATATAACTGATATAAGTCATCGGATTGGTCCCTAAAAAGGCGGAAACTTGTGATCATAGTATAGTCAAAGTGTAATCTCTCATATTTTTCTTTTTTTAATAACATTCTGTTTCAATTGTGTTTTAATTAGCTGATAATGATGTGGTGAAAGGCATCAATCAAATTGTCCGAATCGTCGTTGAAATGCCAACCTTGGTGTGAAGGTAAACAACATACTCCACTTGATGGGATCGCAAGAAAATATCACATGTTTGCATTGAATTCTGTTAGAAAAGTAGCGTTGATTTGAAGGCCGGATATTTCTCTAGAATCGCGTTTGGAGTTCACTTTCCAAAGACAATATTTCGTCCCGGGATAAGACTAGAGATCAACTTGTTATATCGCTCGTAAATTCAATATAATGTGTCGAGTGTCTCTGCGTTTATTTAAACCCAAGTTTCGACCGGTTATGTCTGTTCGTAATAGACATAATCCTTTCAAGGATGGTGTCTGTTTGAGAACAGATATTTCCTTTGAAGCCAAGTACCTATTCGGGTATACATCCTTTCGGACGAAGAGGTTTCGGGTATACATCATTTCAGGCATGCACACCTTTTGGGCGTTGCCCCTTGACCCCACCCGCTGAGTGGCCGCGGGACCGCCACTAGGGGCGCTGCCCCTAGTACCCTGCAAGGGGGCGCAGCCCCCTCGACTCCTGCTTCGCTTTGGGTTCTGACATAAAGCGTTCTCCGAGCGTGCACTCCGCACCTCCTAACCCGGATACATTTTACGTCCCAATTACACTAAAATATATAACAAATTCTTTCTTAACCAAGAGATAGAAATTATTTCTTTATATATATAAACTGACGGGTACATGCGACGAGGCCGTCACGGTTTGATTTCTAAGTCGTAAATAGAATCAAATCTATATATGTATGTGGGTCAACGTACAAAATAAAATCATATAAAAATATATTGGTCAATGGTCGGTCGGGCTCACAATGTCAAGCGACGTGTATTGCATGGCAAGTCAATTTTTCTCCTTTTAGAATTCATTATTAAACGTGATTAATTTTTGATAAATTGCAAGGAAGAATTTCCAACTCATGCGTGCCCATATTGTCTTTGTCATGAAATTTAATTTACGGTTTACAAAATCTCCCTAACAAAAGGGGCAAACTCTTCTCTGTCCCCATTCTTAAGGAGCTTCTTTTATCTGCCATTCATTCAACGTTATGATCAATTTTCCCTACCTAAAATTATATATATATATATATATATAATATATATATATGTATATATATATATATATATATGGGGTTTGCTATGGTGCCCACCTACCGTGAGCAACCACCGTGAGCACCATAAGCAAATCTCTCAATTGTTTGATTTTTTATCGATACTCAATGACGTCAAGACCTCCGTAGACCCTCTCATATTCATCGCTAACCTAAATCGCTATCTCAAACACGTTAATTTTTAAGAAAATCGTTACCTCAGTACGTTGTCCATAGTGAATAAGAAATAATGAATTTTTTAAAAATTAACGTGTTTGAGATAGCGATTTAGGTTAGCAATGGATATGAGAGGGTCTACGGAGGTGTTGACTTCGTTGAGAATCGATAAAATCAAACAATTAAGAGATTTGCTTATGGTGCTCACGGTGGTTGCTCACGGTAGGTGGGCACCATAGCAAACCTCATATATATATATATACTCATTAGTTACAAAATATGTTATGTTCCACAAACACGCAGCCCCAAACTATGTATTCTGGTATATTTCATCGTGCAGAATAAATTAAATTGTGGATAATGTGATAATTTCATAACAGCTGACTATAAGATAATATGATTTTTTTCCCCCGCACTACCAACGTGGTATGATGTTCTTACAAGTATATCACTTGGAGCAGTAGTATCGATCAAATCATTCGGGTCAATATTTTTTTGCTATTATTTAAAACAAAAGAAATCCTTACGATACTAAAAAAGTTCAATCGACAAGCTAGAGATATATTATAAATAAAGCATAAAAAAACCTTCAGCCAATGAGCACTTGTCAGGTCACTCATCAATGTTCTTTTGTATGAATGCGAATCTTTATTTAATCACGCGGGCTCAATCTATATTTAATATATTATATATATCCTCAAAAGAGATCACCTTTGGTGGCATATCTACATATTTTAGTTAACTGATCGGCTTACAGAAGTTAGATATCTCATTGGATTACAACACCAACAATGATTTTCTTTATATTTTTTTATATTTCTAGAAAGGGTTTAAAACGATAATATTGCATAATTTAGTTGGTTACAGATGTTTTTGGCTTAATTAATTAATATGAAGTGTCAGTCGATTCCAAATTCTAATCTCTTTTAACTTGCTAATTCATTTACTTCATGCACACATATATTATGCTTTTGAAGAGCCAACTGGAGAATAACACGTATTCATTTTTCAAGCGAATTATAAAACCTTGTCCACTATGGTACGATTGGGAGCTATTTTAATAACCCATAATGCACATTCTCAACTTCTCAAGGAGATTTTGGACCTATACATTATTAAATATTATCATGAGGGCAGAAAATCAGGTGAAAATGCTAGGAAAAAGGTCCCGGGTTTGGAATTTAGGCCCTATTTGAGAATTTTTAGGTTAAAGGACCCATTTTGTGTGGTGTAGAAAAGTTGTATGAAAGATATATGAACTGGTATAGAATGATCGTTTTGTGTTACAAACTTCAACATACTGGTATGTCAGAGCAATGAAGTGGTACTGCAGAATAAACTGGTATCAGATAATCATAAACTGGGACTGAATTATGGTTTTGTGTTATAAAATTTGGAGATACTGGTATGAAAGAGCAATGACGTGGTACTGCAGAAAATGGACCCTTAAAACTAAATTTTTTGGCAAGAGGCCCTGAATCCTAAATAATAGTCACGTGGGGTCCTGAAATGAAAATGGCCGAGGAAAAAAAACAGGGCAGTCGTAACTCATAAATAAGTAACATAAGATGTAATAATTTATGTACGCAATAACTTTATTCATTTATTACATTAAAACACAACAAACACTCAGACTCGAGAGAATAAACTGAGCTTTCTCCTTCCACCTACATTACATGCTACAAAAAGCTACAAGCTTTTGGTATCCGAAACAAAAATTAAAAACGAAAATAGAAGAAAATAATAATAAGAAAAAAAAAAAAAACAGCCCAAAAAAAAAAAAAACAGGGCTCAGCGAAAGATCCCGGGGACAGCATACAAATCCCTCCGGTAAATCCTCCGTTAATATCACAAAATTATCAGAAAATAAAATTATTATCTAAGCTTGGCCGGCCAAATCACCGGCGCCGATGAACGTTCCGTGAAACCCATACGGAACCCTCGACGGCAGTTTAACGGCGGCCTCTAACTCCATCGTCTCGGCGTTGACTATTCGCAGCTCGGACTCCCATTCTCTTTCGTCGTGAACGAATGCAAGAATGTAACCGTCGTCTTCTCTACCGCCCGATGGGTTCGCCAGAAACAGAGGCTCGCCGCCGTATTTATCTTCGCCGTAGAAGAATTTCTGAACCTCGCCTGTAGATAAGTCCACCTTAGCGAAGCCCGAAACTTTCGGCCATGGCTCGGCTATGGCGAGGTAGGCATACCTCGTCTTTCTTCCCAGCTTGTTTCTGTTCACCATCCCCGCTTCTAAGTTCACTTGGTCGTCTTCAGACATCACTGCTTTCCTCGTCGATTTCCCTGTTTTCAGATTCAGTCTGATTTCGGACAGTACGCTCTTAAGCCCTTCTTCGTGTTCGTTGAAGATCGAGTCGGGCGGAGTCATGCAAGAACCTATCACGACGATTTCGTCGGTTTCAGGCTCTTCCCAGGCGTTCCACAGATGAAAGCAGAAGCAGTCTTCTACTTCGATCCACTTCATGTTAGATGCGTCTTCAGCGTATTTATCCAACACGCCGAATCTTGGGACCTTTTCCCTGTCGTAAACCACCGGCGAGCCGCCGCCGAGCATTTCGGACAGCTTGAACACGACCTGCTGATCTGGGATTATTACGTGCTTCTCTGTAATGGCGAAATCGTGCATCATCGTCGGTTCTTGGACTGGGATTTCGACGTCCTTGGATTTCTCCCCATTCTTGGAGAACCTAAAGTACCTCAAGTAGGGTTTTTGAATCACGTCGTAGCTCAAGGCGAACATCTCGCCGGAGACTGGGTCCAGCTTGGGATGGGCGATCATGGTCGACTTGAGCTGTCCTTCGAAGTCGTACCTCTCGACGGTTTCGAGGTCGCCGGCGGGCGTGACTCTGACGTGGTAGGGAAGGTCGTCCTCGGACATGGCTAAAAGCCTGCCGTTGAAGTACACCAAGCCGGCATTAGCGACGCCCGTCCCACGGCGGTGGTCGACGAGGTCGAACAGCCCGCGCGCGTAGAAGAGGAGCAGCCTCGCTATCCCAGAGTGGCCGTGAAGCTCGCCGATCGCCTTGGGGAAAATGGGTCGGCCCAAATCGCGCTCTTGGAGGAACCGATTCGTATGGGTAAACCGACAGGCGTAGCTGGCCGACCCGTTCTTGAACTGTACGGCGTGAATCATACCGTCGCCGTCGAAGAAGTGGTGACCCGCCGCCGGCTCGAAGAGTGGGTTTGCTCCGTTTCTGACGTAAACGCCGTTTATGGATGTCGGAATTCTTCCGACGACCGGGAGATCGTGGGTGACTGGGTTTTCCGGCACCGGAGAGAAGTTTCCGGCGATTTGGACGCGTGGGTCGGCGGTTTTAGGCAGTGGGTGCTCGAGTTCTCGCTCGGTGATGGCCTTTTCCACGGCGTCTAGCGCCATTGACGCCGCCTGCTGAAACAAGTTCCACTTAGGCTTCGGCGGCTGAGATACTTCGACGGCGGCGGCGGCCTTTTTCTGCGGCGGTGGATGTATCTTGGGAAACTTTAGGGTCGTAATAGTCTGAGTGGCGCTGCTGCTGCTTATGTATTTGTTCTTGCGAGGTGTGCTTTGACGATGTTTTTGTTGCTTTGTTGTTTGAATGAGCCCCAAAATTCTCTTACTTTGGGCTTGGCCAATGGGATTGTGGTGGTTGGAGCAGACATATTCCTTCTTTCCCTATTTTGGTATTAAATGTAAAAATATGATTTTTTTTTTTCTTTGGAAGTAATATATGAGGGAGACGAGAGAGGGGGAGATTTTGTGTTGAGAATAATAATTGATGAATTGTGATATTTTAAGGGAGGGTTTTGTCTATATATATATAGAGTAGAAAGTGAGTGGGAATGAGGTCCATTTCTAACATGTAGAAGACCACGTGTAAGATGCTGGGGATATAGAAACTTCCAATTATTTTTTTTTTTTTTGGAAAGTTCACTAAGAAGAAAAAAAACAGAGTACAAAACAGCGTGCATGATATTGGTCATGACGCGGCTACTGGTAACATTCAACCGACCAGACAGCAAAACGAAACCCAAGTAGCCCAAACAACCCACGAGGTTCCAACAAGACCAAAGCAAAACGCCACCAAACCAAAGGCAGCAGACAAAAGTCACCCAAGACATAACAAAAAACAGGAGAATCAAGGGAGATCGTCCTAGGTCAACCAAGCAATACACCAAACCCGACGCATAGCACTCAATTGTAGCTGGTATTTAGGCGGAAGAGTGGAAAGGCGGATGCTAAGAAGTGCCTCAATCTCCGCAACAATTTGGTCCGGCGATTTTCTTCTCCCTTCGCGCCATCTTTTGTTGCGTTCCAGCCACAGATGGTAGATCAACGATGCAAGAGCGTGGCGCGGTCCCATCCAAGCTAAGTGTCTGCTTCGCCACTTACGCGCCGCCCAGTGGATACCTTCGAACCAGTCCCTGCAAGGCCACCCAAAATGCATGTGATTACGTAATAATCGAAGGCAACGTCTAGAAAATGAGCATTCGAAAAAAAGATGTCGTGTTGTCTCCGCAGTCTCTGCATCACAAAGAAGACACGTAGAGTTTCCCGCCGCTGCCGCCACCCACGGTTTATCGCGCGTCGCCAATCTGTCTCTAATCGCGAGCCAAAGGATGAGTTCATGCCGCGGAATTGAGATCGGCCCTCCAAAAAGCGTGTACCAAGGGACGTGAGGTCGTCTCAATCTAATGTTCTCTCTAGCCGAATGGGTCGAGAAACGTCCATCCCCAGAAGCGATCCAGCGAATCGTGTCCATCTCTCCAGGCCGAAAAGGTGGGAGAAGTGGGGTGATCTCGATGAAGTCCGCCGAAGCACGTGCCGGCCTAGCAGGCCAGTTCCATCCATCCGCTGTGATGACAGCGCTAAGTCTAGAATCACAGGGTAGGCCCATAACCCTAGGCCCACGTGGGAAATGTTCCACCAATGGCCCCATGGGTAGCCATGGGTCGGTCCAGAGACGTGTATCGGCTCCATTACCGATGCGAAATTCAATAAGTGGTCGAATGAGCTGTCGGAGCTTCAAAAGTTTCTTCCAACTCCAAGAGGCCGTGGAAGTGGGTCTAATGGACCAAATCGAGGAATTGCGTAGTCGTGTTTGACGAATCCAGGTAGCCCATATCGACGTGTCGTCCCCGCTTAAGATACTCCAAAGATGGCGCATCATCAACGCCTTATTGTCCATCTCAATCGATCGAAGCCCAAGCCCCCTTCCTCCCGTGGTGCACAAATGTCTGCCCATGCAACTTTGGCTCGTGATCCCCTCCATAGGAAATACCTAAGCCGAGACTCAATCGCACGAAAAACGCCCTTTGGAAGTAGGAATACTCCCGCCCAATATGTATGAACACCAAGTAACACCGATTTGATAAGTTGGACTCTACCCGCGTAAGAAAGTGACATATTAGTCCATGAGCCCAAACGTCGATCAATGTTACGGATGAGTGGATCGCAATGCGCGATTGTGAGTCTGGATGTGATCAAAGGTACCCCTAGGTAACGCACCGGTAAGGAGCCCATAGGGAATCCCATAAGAGCCATGAGCGACCCTTTCATTGGTTCAGCGCGTTTAGAGATGAACATCACGCTCTTATTGATGTTGGCCCTTAAACCCGACAAGGTAGCAAAAAGGTCCAGGCTATCTTTGAAGACTTTCACCGATGCCATATCAGCGTGCGAAAAGAGAAGAAGATCGTCAGCAAAGGTGAGCATGAACATAGCTGTAGACTCGCAACGCCAGTGGTAACGAAAACAGCCACCCTGTCTAATCCGTTCGGCAATAATACCGTGAAGGACTTCCATAACCAAGGTAAAGAGATAAGGTGAAATAGGGTCGCCTTGACGAAGTCCGCGTCTACCTTTGAAAGAACCCTCAGGCCTGCCATTAATGTTGATAGAGAAGAAAGGCGTAGTCATGCATGCACGGATCCAGCCCACAAAGGTAGGGTGGAAGTTCAGCGCCTCCAGTACAGCCAAGATAAAATCCCATTCTACCATATCATAGGCCTTCGCAAGGTCCACTTTAAAAGCCACACGCTCAGGCAACCCCACACTATTATATCCATGACATATTTCCTGCGCTAAGAGGATGTTATCTGAGATGCTGCGCCCAGGAATAAAAGCCGTTTGGGTAGGGTGAACAAGCGTCCCTAAACAGCCCCGAATGCGGTTGGCAAGGACCTTCGAAATGGTCTTGTAGAGGACGTTACAACATGATATAGGTCTGAAGTCCTTCGCCATTCGAGGGGCATCATTCTTCGGAATAAGCGTGAGAAGTGTCGAATTAAGCTCCCCCAAGAGAAATCCCGTGCGGAAGAATTCCTGGATGGCATGTGTAACATCCGCGCCAACGATATCCCAAGCGCGCTTGTAGAAAACAGCAGAGAAGCCATCAGGGCCGGGTGATTTGTTGTCCCCAATAGAAAAAAGTGCCTTCTTAATTTCCCCTTCCGTGATCGGCTGAATCATAGAGTTGGCATCGTACGAGTTGAGTTGCCTTCCGATGAAGGGGGCTATGGCATCTAAATGTACAGCGCTACCACGTGTAGATTGCCCGAGGAGGTTCGTGTAGAAGCGAATCAGTTCAGGTTTAACTTGACTATGTCCCTCAAATGTCTCTCCAGTTTCATTTTCCAGTGAGAAAATGCGATTAACAACCCGACGAGTTGCCACCTTCTTGAAGAAGAAAGCCGTGCATTGGTCCCCGTCCTTTAGCCACGCCACCTTGGCACGTTGAGCCAGGGCCGCATGCTCCATTTCAATTGCTCGGGCGTAGGCGAATCTACAACGCTTTTCAAGAAGCCGTAGGTGAGGATCTATAGGATGAAGGATAGCCAACTCTTGGGCCGTGTCGAGGAAACGTCGCGCCTCAAGGACGTTGCGGTTAAGATCGCCCTTATCCCGACGAAGGGCTCGAAGTCCTTGTTTCATCATTTTAAGGCGTTTGAGAATGGAGAACATGGGATATCCTTCAACGTGTTGGCTCCATGCGCTTTCGACCAAAGGGAGGAATCGGGGATCATGCGCTAAAAAATTATCAAAACGAAAGTTACCACCCCTAACCTCCGATGGGGGGCCGCCTCAAGGATGAGTGGCGTGTGGTCAGAAGTGACAGGTGTTGAACACCTATAGGCCATATCCCCAAAGCGGGCAAACCAAGGAGGATTACCAAGAATTCTATCAAGTCGACGCCAAATCCCAGAAGTTCCGCTCTGCTGGTTATACCATGTAAAGAAGGCGCCAACACGAGGTAAAGTAATAAGATCTGAAGAGGTGAGACACGCGATCATATCACTACAAACCGTTCGTGGCTGCCCCCCCTCTTGCTTCTGTACCGTCAATAATCGCATTAAAATCCCCCATGACTGCCCAGGGAAGGTCTACTCGAGAGCGCGAGGTAGCTGTAAGATCAGTCCATAAGGCGCCCCGTTCCGCTCGAGTATTATGGCCATACACAAATGAGACGTGGAAATCCTGCCTCTCTTCAAGCACATGAATTTTACAGTGCACAGCTTGAGTAGTGAAAGCTTCGATCGTAACCACCACGTAGCGTGAGTCCCATCCTATCCATATACGGGATGCGGGCCCATCGTCGTAGTCGTAGAACCAACTCCATTGCATAATCGAGTCGGCAGTCGAGGATGCATTTTGTTCAGAGACTCTCGTCTCGATCAGCCCAATCACCCGCAGATTATTTCTTAAGATCAAATCCTTCGCCGCCCATCTGTGGTCTAACCTGTTTAGACCACGTACATTCCATGTGGCGATAGGTATCATGGGTGACCCTCCGAAAGGGCTGCTTTAGGACCCTTATTATGCGTACCTTCCTCCTCTAGATCAACAAGGGCCTCAAACATATTCGTGTTGCCGCTAGTTTGCACGTCGCCTTTGCTAGTCGAGCATCCTTCATTCGATTGCCGTGTCCGCATCATGTGATCTTCAGTTGTGGGGCAGTCGCGCGCCCTTTCCTCCCAGTCCTTAGCCGCAGTGGTAGCCTCCTCGAGCACGCCTTTGCCCTTATGCTTGTTAGCCGCGGCTGAAGCTTGTGGCCTTGTTTGCTCATCCGGCCTTGAGGTAATCTGCTGCGCCACCTTTGATGACTGCGGCCGATCTGGTCTCGTAGGTTTGGGTTGGTTCTTAGGACATGTCCCAGCTCCATGAGTCCAAGCGGTGCATGTCGTGCATCTCTTAGGTCTCCACTCGTATTCCACCCGAATGGGTACCACACTAGAGTGTCCACCCTCCATACTTGGGATTCTGACGTTGAATTGGTCGGCGAAATGTTCCTCCAACGACTTCTCAACACAAACCCGTGCATACTCTAGGCGCTCGGCCTTAGCTGTCATGGCGTCAGCAAATAATGGCTTACCTATCACGCTAGCTACTATTCCAAGCCCCTCTTGGGTCCATAATTCCGAAGGTACATTACGTAACTTGACCCAAAGCGGGACAGCCTCATGATGTTTTTTCTCAAAGGACATGCCAATCCTCCAAGCTTCGAGGAAGAGAGGTTGCCCTTTCATGAGCCAAGGCCCGCCGTCCAAGGCGGCCGCAGATGCCTCGGCAGTGGCGAACCGAAATTTGTAGAAGCCGTTGATTGTCGCTCGCACTTCGATCAGATCTCTCCAAATAGTCCGAGAAAAACGCTCAACGTGAGGGAAGAAAGGTTTTTTCCCCAGAAAATACCCAACAAGGGTATGGTCCCATCTCGCCGTTCCTTTTTGGATCACATCCCAAGGAGGGCAGGCCTCGGCCACACCATTAGTTATAGTAGGTGCTGTATAAGATAGAGAGAGCCGGGTCGGGTTAGTACGCCGCGCCTGATCGCAGTTGGTGTCGGCACCTTGGATGATGGCAGCAAAAGAGGGGTTGGTGGCATCTCCGATCGGTCGCTGAGGTGGTGGCGTAGATGGGGTGGTGCCTGAGGAGGTGTTCGCCGCAACCTCAGATCTGAGATGGGCCGCATTGGGTGAAACCCTCGGCTCATATGAATAATGATCCGTCATGGAGACCCTAGTCCCGGGAAGGGTGAATTCATCCGTAGTAATCCTAGGCAATCTTTCCATTGTTGGTACCATCGTAGCTGCCAACGTAGTTGATGTCATGACCGGCCTTGAACCCGAGGCCGCAGCATCAGCCATTGTTCGAGGTCCAATAGGGGGAACCCTAGGCCTGGTAGTGTTAGATGGGGAATGAGCCATCGGCGAAATCCTATGTCTATGAGCAGCCCCTATGGAAGCTGAAACGACGAGTGGGGACAGCTCATCTTCGTACTCCCTGTTCAAACCGGAGTTAGGTGGAGGCGGAGGCGGTGGTGCGCCTCGACGCATCAGGCCACGCAGTTCTTGTTGCGAGTCCCGGAGTGGCACAATGGTGGAGTTGGAGCGTCGTTTTCGGCGTTGAGTAATCCACTGTGGAGCGGGCTGGTTGCGCGGGGGGGCAGGCCCACTTGTAAGGGGCTCCGACTGGTTTGGAGGAGCTGCTGGTGAGTGCACCGGTGGGGGGCCGCTGACGCGAACCAAAAGGGCTTCGAAGGCCGCGACGTCGAAACGGCCATCAAATTCGGGGATATTGTTCCTTATCAGCCCATAATCCGGCCGGGGTCCGAGGAGTTCCAGATTATCAATCTCAGCAGAATCCATGAGGTGTGTTGAAAAAAAAAACGTGAAGTTAGACGTCGCAGAGGGGGAAACGAGATCCGGGTGAATGGGTTAAAACAGACACAGACACACCCCCAGACCACCGCCGTCTGATCCCGGCGGTGGGGGGTCGCCGTCTACCGCCGCGGACCCACCAAGACGGCCGGAGAAGTCGTGGTGGCTGGCCGAAAATGGCAGGGAAGATGAAACGTCCAAGTGTGTTGGTGGAGAAGAAAGTTTACGTGGTACAGGAAGGTAGTTAGCAGTCCAAAACCAAAAACGGCCGGCCAGATCTATGCCTAAAACCACCTCAGCCGGCCAGATCCACACCTGGGTAGCCGGAAATAGCAACTGGGGGGTGCGAGTAGCAGATGCCGACGCTTGAGGGGTTCGAGGTTTATGGTGCACCGGCGACGACTGGGGAAGCTCGCACCCACCGGCCGGCCAATGGTGGCCGGAGACGGCGGTGGGTGGAAGCTCGGAGGCTAGATCGCGTGAGTCTCCTTTCTCTTTCTAAGTTCTAACGTCTGTTTGCTATTTTTTCTATTTTTTTTTTTTTTTTAATTATTTTCCTAGAGAGAAGGCAGAGGATTATTTTCCTAGAGAGAAGAAGAAACCCATTGCACACATTCTTTCAAACTTCCAATTATTGACACATAATAATCTCATTTTCCACTTACTAATGTCAAATGTTAAAAGATTGAGAAATTGTCAGAACGTGATTGCATCTTTGTGTAAGTTGGGTGGCATATCCGTTGGTCTGATTAACATGATTTTTCTTTAACATAATCAACCTAATTTTTATATGTATGAAATGTATATCCGCCAATTATAGAATCTAATACCACCATCCTTGTAGTTGTACTACGAGCATTGACTTTTCAAAATAACATTACAATAACAAGAATAAATAGTTTTTTTTGTAATGTTTGTCGCCAGATATTCCCACGCATGGTGCTAATAGTTGTAACACTTCGGTTAATTTTTTTAAGTCACATCTAAATCTCATTGATTAAGGAGCTAGTTTGTATGTACCATAATTACCAAATTGTTTGAGTATGTTGAATAATTGACTTCCATAATTTTTTCCCCATTATCCTAATGAAGATAATCGTTAAAAACGCGTTTTGGTGAGATTTGGTGGGTAGACACATGGCATTTCAAAGTATTTGTCTTAGCCTACGTAACTTAAATGTCCAACGCGCTTGTCCCCCCATATTTGCTTTGCAGCATAAGCTTGCCATTATCATTATCTCCACTAATATTAATAAAATTATACTCCCTTCGATTTATTTACATAGCTCTTTAATTTTGTTTCTAGTTATTTGTCATTTTACAGAATTCAAGACAAATATTTATCATATTTCCAGTTTTATCCTTTTTAATATTAGTAAATGAAATATATTAAAATAGTTTTAAGCAATTAATTAGGGATATATTGGGCACTTTATTCTATTTCTTAAAATAAGTGCAAAAACTTTAAACGACACCTAAAAAATATCGGAGGGGAGTATATCTTAAGACACTTCAGGTGACTTTTAGCATTATCTTAGCAAAATCATGGAAAGTGGGGAAACTCAATGTTTCATTGCTGCTACAGAAAAGATATTTATCATTTTTGCAAACACGTTTCTTAATTAATAAATGCCCTTTTGATTAATAGCTAGATTTTTGGATCTTATAAAATAAATCCTAATTGACTAATATGACGTGTCCCAAACATGTCCCACTTGTTCCCTTACAAGATTTAAGTTTCTAATCTAAGCATGTTACTTCTCATGCATAGCCCACGCTATTTGGTTAGTCAAATGTTGCAACTTGATATAAGTTTTGTTCGATTATTTTGTTTTGTTTGCTTTCCAATGAATTATTTCGATTTGGGCGCTGTCCAAATCTTCCAATCATTGAGTATTTCCATGAATATATTCTACTTTTGTCAGTCTTAAATGCATGTAATTAATGTGGCTATCGTATTTATTGACAATGCTTATTTGACTAATCAATTTGTAGTAAAACTAAAATATACGCACAATCACTGCATTGCATGTCACTGATTAATAATATATAGAATTTGACTTAAACCCTAATAAAAGTTTACTTTATTATATATCACTTTGAGTCAAAGAGATTCGACTATTTTTATTAGTTTTATTATATACATATATATTCAACAAGGAGCGATGTGAACCTAGGATTCCGTAAACAAAACCAAATCACAACCGACGATAACTGAAAAACTACCAACTGAAAAAAAAAATACACTGTGTGTAGGTGTGTGTGTGTCTTTGCATGTGCATTAGGAAGACCATTTCTTGGACAATGACCGTGACCATACACATACATACTTATATTTAATTTTATTCCATAACGAAGATAGGTCCATTTGAGGACATATTATCTCTGAAGGGGAGTGAATGCACATGGAAGCTTTATTATTATTATCAGAAGAGGACATTACATATGGTGGGGACTGTTTCGAATTAAGGACAAAACCATGCAAGAGAACAAGGAAACGTCTGAAAAAGATCCTTTGTTGAGCACAAGTTGATTTATATTATTGATTTATTGTATGGACCATGGAATGCATGTATATATCATTTTTAAGCAAAAAAAATACATATTTTCCTATACAATCGACTATATAGCTTTGTTACATAAACCTTATGTTGAGTGGTCGGTTTGAATAGTCAAAGAAGAAAAAATTGTTCTCTTATTTTCACTGTGGCCTTTACAATTAAATGGTGTGCCTCAGTTATTTTCCTTAGTTCACATGGCATGTTCATATGCCAAATATTCCTATAAAAGGCCTACGAAGGATCAGAAGTAGAGCATCCAGACAGAGAGAATAATTAGTGAGAGATAGAGAGAAAATTAATAGAGAGTTTGTGGGTATTTTCTCCGACTAAAAAGAGAGAGGTTGAGGGTTTTCTCCTTTATAGATTGAGAGGTTGTAACTCCTATATTTTCTCCTAAAGTGGATTCTTCTTCCTTGCCCGTGGTTTTTACCCCGATTTGTTGGGGTTTTCCACGTTAAATCTCGGTGTCCACATTTTATCTTTAATTATTCAAATACTTAGCCGCAGTATTATTCGACCAGGTCCGCTGCCACGTCAACACCTTACACCCGTCTATTTCCCTATACAAATAATTGACTATATAACAGTTACTAACGGAATAATGAGGTTAGGCAAAAAAAAAGAAAAAAAAACACCTGGAATGTGAAACGACGTTGAACAGTGAACGAAACGACAGATGTTCAGCTCCTACGTAAGAAAACACAACACCTGTCCTTAATCATCTTGGGCTGAAAGGTCCAAACATGTTGTAATATTGTCTGTGGGCCCATACACTTCTTTAAGAACGTCAAAATAACGAAACTTAAGTTCGCGAACAAAGTTAAGTCCTATTTCATTTTTAACTAAGACATAAATGTTTCTTCACATAACGCCACGTAGTCTATATACTTGAATAAAAATTGAATCTAAACCTTATCCTTGTCTATCTATGATCATGCCTCTGACGGGTGGGTGTACCTTGACTGACAATTTGAATAATAATTGAAAAAATTAAGTAACTCCTTGAATTAAAAAGGGCCGTTTATTCATGTAAGGGCTCGTCTGATATCTGTGTTTAGAGATTACATGGGTATAAGTTATTTGTGTATCGCTTTAGGATTTTGTTGATGTTGTGTTTTAACATGTTTGATATGTGTGTATTAATTATTTGTGTAATGATATAAATCGTGTTTGATAGATGTGTTTGAGATGTGTATATGTGTGTATGGATTAGTGATACACACCTCATAACCACCTTAGAAGTTAGAGATGGGTATGGATATACAAGGCCTATAACTCAAAAACCTTGTAATACACATGTATAGCTATACAAGGCATGTATGGCTATACACATATATCAAACACGAGAAAACTTATTCATACACATCCTATACACATCTATACACACTCATACACACGTATCAAACGAGCCCTAATGGTCGACATATTGTATTATCCTTTTTCATGTTTTAAACCCTTAAGCTTTTTCACTAATGCGAGCTTTTTAGACCATATGATCGTTAATTACGTTTAAGGTAGGATGTTGACTTTCTCAAGAACTTCAACCGTGAAACAGGAAATATATGTATATATAATATTATCAATATATGTTTGAGTTGAAAAGAAAAAGTCCAATAAGTACTTGTTTGCATGTGATTGGTTGGACACTCCACGATAGACAACGTAACTAATAATGCATCGTTTTTGTTATGTATTTACTAATATTACTTATTATTGCACATTTAAGCTTCTGCTTTTATTCGATATTTCTACCTTTTCCCGGTCAAACCACGAAAGGCCCAAAAAAAAAAACAGAAAAAAAAATTGTGAAGAAAAACAACTTGACTCGGTCTTTCGACAAAGACATACATATATATATACTTAAATAGACAAGCAATGATTATAAAACGGTCCAACGCGGGAACTTAAACTTGGTGATTTCTTCTCCAACCTTTCTTTGCAAAAATGCAGCAATCGATCAACAAAACGTTTCTTTCAATGTATAACCAAAAAATGCATCAAACTTCGACACGTACGTTCGCTTAGCAATAACAACCATTGTAATAAAACATGAGAAAATCGACCGTTGACCATAGTAAAGCCGCGTGTGAAAACGTCCCACTAAATTTGTAGACGTTTGCATGTCCATTTCCTTTGCCTACATTTTCTTTTTCGGTCTAAATCCGTCGAAGTTGATCTCTTTTTTTTTGGGTCTAAATCCATCGAAGTTCTCAGCCGAGAATCATATCATTTCTTGAACGTCGAAATTGTAAATTCAAGCATAACTGAAACAGTATCGCTTTTTTGCAACGAATCATCTTCACAACAGCCCAACACAGTTTCACCATTCTTTAGCATAATTGCATCTCATCAAGAAAACGAAGAAAAATAACAGAAGAGAGAACAAATACATAACTTTATTTACTTGTTTCTTGAACAAATTCGCAGCCACAATATTTTCTCAGCTACAGCAACTTCCTCACCTCCTCCTTGAGAAGCAGCGCCAGCTCTCCCCGACGAAGGCCCGGGAATTCCTCCATACCCCACTTTAATTCCATGAGACTACAAAAAAAAGAAAAAACCATAATATAATACAATTATTGGGATTCATTGAACACATCTATGTATCAATAAACGGGCGTTGAATACCTCATTGGACACGTCGAAAGCCCCATCTTGTATCTTCTTGTAGATCGTTGAAGCAGTTTTTATAAATGCCTACCACACGAAAAAAAAAAAGAGAAAGAGAGAACAGAAACAGATTGTAAGCAGCATTTGAAAGGAAGTCTAGTTTATAATATATCTTAACACCTCCTCGACGTTCTGAGCTGTTTTAGCAGAGGCTTCCAGAATATGAGGCCGTGTTCCTTAGCAAACTGCTCGCCCTCTTCGACGCTCACTGCTCTCCTATGCGCAAGATCGCTCTTATTCCCTATCAGCATTATCGTCATGTTTGCATTCGCGTGTTGCCTGCATCCTCCAACCAGCTTGCTAGGTGGTGAAAGTTTCCCTCCTAAACGTAGGAATCACCGAGCAATGAAGGGACACATGCTTATCATGGTGGACAAATGTGATCGCAGAGGCGTTCAAAGTCAATAATACGACACATTTTCAGCTCATGGGCTCATGAAGTTATGCATCAGCACAGCCTAACTGTAGTACTGATATGATGATATTTTGGGTTCTATGATTACTCGTAAGGGGTTTTTAATATGCCAAGAAATTGGCGATGGAAAATGCAACCTTGTGATGTCATACACGAGCAGGGCTCCAGCGGCACCTCTGTAGTAAGATCTTGTAATCGACCTGAACGATTCTTGACCAGCCTAGCACAGTCAGAACAGATTATAAACGTCAATTGCGTTCGACTATATCTCACCATAAGGACAATCAAGCTATTGTGAAGCTAAGTTTTCGACTATATCTCACCATATGCTGGCTTGTTAAAGAATCTGTATCGTATAAAACGCTATCGAAAAAGAATACACAAGGGTAAGAAACAATACCGTGTCCCAAATCTGTAGCTTTATAGGTCTGTTGTCAATGGTGATCATTCGAGCTCCAAACTCGACGCCAATGGTCAGATCATGGACAGGCTGAAAGCGTTTGTCGGTGAACTGCAGAAGCAGACATGATTTTCCCAACACCTGCAAGACATGAAGAAGCACTATTCGGTCCAATTTACGAGATCCTAATCTTTTTCAAATCCCTTCATTGCCCACATAACATGAAATCGATCTACACAGGTATATTATAACATTAGATCCAAGAAGCATATTCTCATTAGCAATTGTTTAGCAAACAATTCCGCACACAATTATCCAAAGCAACAATCAAATCCCAGATCATGTAACAATCCAACGGAACATAAATCGAAAATCCCCAACAACAGAACAAAAAACCCACATAAAAATGCCAGTAAACAAATGAAATTAAATACCTGTGTCGCCGATGATGATGTACTTGAAGAGGTAAGCGTACGACATATTGTTTTTCTTCCGTATATAATTATTTCCGGGATCAAACACCGATCAATGTTAATCGATGTCAAAAACGCGAGGAAGATCCAGGTAAAAGGAATTGATTATTTCTGGATTTTAGCTGAAAAGTATTACAGCTAAACTAATTGGCTCGAATTAGAAAGAAGATGGACGGAGGAGAGAGACGCCTTTGGATTAAACTTCTCTTCCTCCTTTATTACTATTTCTATTTTACTTTACTTTTGGTTCAAGTTGTAATATACGAATCGGTTCGTTTCTTTTTTCTTTTCTATTATTTTCCCAAATCTACAAAATCAAATATAAAAAAATAAAATTAGATTAGCACACATTCATAGATGTACATGTACAAACACCCACCACCTTCAAATATTCCGATCAAGTTACGTTTTTTTTTTTTTTCTAATTTATCGCCCAAAGCACGCTTAACTTCGGAGTAATGAAGAAATCAAGTTACTATTAGAATAAATTTAAGTTACTAGGTTATGAGGATAAATCCCAGCACAATAACTACAAGAAACCAAAATCCGAACACATATCGAGCAAAGAATAATCCAACTCGTCGAACTCCGACGAAAAATCCACAGTGGGAGTTTCGAATGTCAAACCTTCATGACGGAAGAAGAATCATCGAAGCTGGAATTATTCTGATCATTATCATCATCTACCGTTGCATGATTATTATTACCAGTGAGTTCTTGGACAAGATTCTTTTTTTTTTTTTTTTTTTTTTTTCCGAAACGATAGCTTGTATTGATAAACAAAAGTACATGGACTAAATAGCCCAAAGGGTCTCTCCGGTGACATCCGGTAGAGAACAAAGGCTACATAGGAGCACAAACACACCCAACAAAAGTGAAAAAAAGCCGACAGAAAAACGACAAAATCTCATACTTGAACCAAAGAGCTATAGAACCTACCACAAACAAGGCTATTACGCCGAATCTACAATACTCTACACTTTCTTTGTCCAACGATCGAAACCCTCGTCTTCATCGGAAGAGGCTCCCACAAGGGGAGAAATGGCTCCACAAAGGGAGAAAAGAGCTCCCGACCCAAAAGTCGGGAGAAACGAGCTCCACGTGGGAGACTCACGAGTGGATGCCGGTGGGTGCCTATGGCGAGGCAGCGGGCGAAGGTGGAGAGGCGGCGGGCGGAGGCGGCGCGGCAAAGGGGCGGACGCGGAGTGGCAGAGGGTGAGGCGGAAATGGAGGTGGCGAGGCAGATCCAGCGAAGGCGGCGGAGATGGAGAGGCAGATCCGGCGAAGGAGGTGGAGGTGGCGAGGAGGAGCCGGCGAAGGCGGCGAGGCGGAGCGGTGGCAGCGGAGAAGACAGTGACGGCGGCGGAGGAGACAGTGGAGGTGGCGGAGGAGACAGTGGCGGCGGCCGGAGGGAAGGCGTCGGAGGAGGTGGCGGAGCACAGGAGCGAAAGCAATTTTTTTTTTTTTTTTATGATAAAAAAGAAACTGGAAAAGAAAAAACAGAAATGAAAGCAATAGAAGCTCCCCCACCTCCATAACATTATGGAGGTGGACCTCCATTAATGAAGGTGGAGGAGGAGGGGAGAGGAGTTGTGAAGGTGGCGCTGGCGGCTAGGGTTTGGGGGAGATGTTTGGAAAGAGAGAGTCTTGGACAAGATTCTTGAAGTTTGAAGTGTTTGTTATGTACACTTTAGGTTTCCGTAGGTTCTTCGCCGCCGGCCTTTCGTGGATTTCTTTCCCATTCAAAATTTTAGGTGAACTTTTTGTTATACTACGAAAAAGGAATGAGCTATTTTTTTATGAATAGTGTGTAGAGAGAGCTTCGCCTTGAACGTAGCTCCAATTTTCCTTGCTCGTGACGAATGAGGATTGTAGGATATATAATTATATATTAGGTGGGATGAAATGGCGTACATACATGCCATTCCATTTGATTTGATGACGACAAAGGATAGAAATGAAGAAAAATATGATTTTAAAAGAATACTATTATGCAGCAAGACGCCCAAGATAATGTTATTCCAAATAAAAATATTGACGATGAAAATTGAGGCACCCCAACACTAAAGGCACGTCAATATATATTACTATATTGTGTATCTT
Organism: Craterostigma plantagineum; assembly: GCA_027422505.1. Lineage (NCBI taxonomy): Eukaryota > Viridiplantae > Streptophyta > Magnoliopsida > Lamiales > Linderniaceae > Craterostigma > Craterostigma plantagineum. The sequence continues at coordinate 18,956 of JAPQWV010002560.1, read as the reverse complement.
TCCTACTCTACTACTTGAACTATCTTTCCTACTACATGTATATTATAAATCTCAACTTTGTACGTCATTCTGAAACTCAAATTTAAACAAAATAAAAAAAATGGATAAAATAAGAAGAGACTCGTAGAGTAGCTACTTACTTTAGGAGCTGCTGCCTTTGATGCCATAAGCAATGAAATTAACAGATATATCATCAGAAAGCAACCATTTCCCAGTGAATGGGTTGAAAACAAACCCAGCCATCTCTTCAACCTTTAGAATAAATACAATCAGGAAATAACTTCGCTGCAATCATAGGCTTTCAAGAGGGCGAAAGAATACGTAATTTTCTTACAGAAATCGATGCTCGCTCAAGAATCAGGACCAGTTCCTCGGGTGTAAGAAAGCTAGACCATTGATGCGTGCCTATGGGGAGCTGACAAGTTCCCATTTCAAGACGACGTGCATATAAAGATGAATGAGTGGCGAGGAAAAGGCTACAGAGAAAGAGATGATCAGCAACGAGAACGATTCGTTCGACTTACCCAGCGTAGGACGTATTCGGCGATGAAGATTGCAGTTGCGTAGGCTCTCATGGAACGATTGATCGTTGAAATTATGGTGGCTCCGTTTGAACTAGTTAATGCTGACAAGGACTTGCAGAATTCACCGGGATTCGATACGTGCTCGATTACCTCCAGCGCGATCACCGCATCGAATTCCCTTTTCTCTTCGACCAAATTTTCTGTCCATATGTAATAATTACGATACGTAAGTCACTTGAAGATCGAGTCAAAATGGGTGAGAAGCAGTGGTAATCGATCACTTTAACCTCCACACTCAGCAAACAAGTATGAATCGTACCTGCAGTGGTGCAGCGGTAGTCGATCGGTGCAGTCAAGGGTCAGAGTCCTGCCAATGGGATATGCTTGAGGAGATAAGTTTACGTGTACCAAACAAATCGATGCAATAAAAGATTAGCAATCTCGATGCTTGTTAAAAAAATTGTCCATGTTTTCTTTTAACAAAGGCATAAATCTTGTCAGGTGATAACTCAACAAGATAAAAAAAATTCCTTGGAGACGGATTCGATTAATCCATGCGGAAGCAAAGACAGATTCTCCAGTAAATTTTAAATCGAATCAACAATGCATACCGCATGAATCCTTGCGATCTTAATATTCTTTTCCACAGCGTCGATTCCAGTTACAGAAGCCCCCATACGCGCCAGAGGCTGACACACAGAAGAAACGAAAGCAACTCTTTGTAAGAAAATACATCAACTAGCTGAACTAAGAAACGTATGCACCTCACCTCAGAAAGGATTCCCCACCACAGCCAACATCCACGAACTTCAGTCCTTCGAATGGCCTAACACTGCTCGGATCCTTTCTGAAGAATGGGTGGCACAGCTTCAGGGAATGGGAATAACATCACAAACTGTGGAGAAATCATCAGTGAAGTCGAAGCTTACTGCTAAGTTTATTCAACTTATTAAATGTTGTTGGTTTCACTGACGTCCTATGTTGTTAACTGTAGATAGCATGCAGTAGTTAGTGAAAGAAGCAACAGTTAAGTGAATGAACGTGCTACATGGAAGTTGACAGTTTTTTCTAAGGAGCAAGTACGGAACAGTTTATTGAAACAGTTGCAAGTATAAAGGAGTCATTTTGAGGAGTATTTCAGACAGCAAGCATATCGAGAGCAACACACAAAAGTCAGAGAGAATCATTGAGTGCAAGCAAGGGGAGAAAGATTTAATCTGTAATTCCAAATTTGCGTAATCAATAAATGCTCTCTTGGGATCGTGGATGTAGGCTTAAAGTTAGAGCCGAACCACGTTATATCGCTTGTCTATCTTACGCTTGTTCGTTTTCGTCTCAAATCACACACATACTCAAACACGTTGTTGAAGTAGTCTAGCGCGGTCGAATTTTTCCTAACAAGTGGTGCGGTGAGCGTGGACCGACGCGCGATCGAAGAAATGGCTGCTGCTAGATTTGACATGGAGAAGTTCAATGGCGAAAATGATTTCGGCTTGTGGAAGATTAAAATGAAGGCGTTGCTCGTCCAGCAAGGGCTCGAAGAGGCTATCAAAGAGGAGGAGGACATGGAACCCAAGGAGATGGCGCCGGAAATCAAGAAGGTAATGAGGGAGAAGGCACATAGCGCAATCGTCTTAAGCCTCGGCGACAAGGTGCTTAGAACGGTCTCGAAGGAGTCTACACCCGATGGTTTATGGAAGAAGCTCGACGAGCTTTCCACGGTGAAGACTTTGGCCAAGAGACTTTATCTAAAGCAAGCCCTATATTCGTTTCGAATGCAAGAGGGCCGCATTGAAGATCAAGTGGATATATTCAACAAGATGATCCTTGATCTGGAAAATGCCGACGTGGTGATCGAGGAGGAAGATAAGGCGTTGCTGTTGCTGTGCTCACTACCTAAGGGATTTTCGACATTCAAGGAGACGCTGCTCTATGGGAGGGATGTGCTCAAACTTGCTGACGTTCTAACGGCGTTGAGTTCAAGGCAACTCAATAGCAAAAGGAATCTGAAAATGCACACGATTCGGGCGAGCTTCTAACCGTGAAGTTTAGGCCAAACGGTGAAAGAAAAAGGGAAAGTCCAAGCAAAGGAATCCCATCAAGTGCTACGAGTGCCACGAAGAAGGACATGTGAAAAGGGAATGTCCTAAACGAACTCAAAACTCTGAGACTCAAGATCGAGTAAACACCGTGACTGCGGATGAAGAAGGTTACGAGTCGGCCGAGATCCTTTCTGTGGCTAAGAAGCATGCAGGTATGAATGGATTCTCGACTCGGGCTGTACCTTTCATATAACGTGTAACAGGTCTTGGATCAATGGCTTCAAAGAAGTGAAGGATGAAACGGTTTATTTAGGCGATGGGAAGGAATGTCGAGTTCGTGGGATAGGCTCGGTGACCTTGAGGCTGCATTCGGGCAAAGCGAAGGTGCTCGAAGAAGTGAGATTCGTTCCGAGATGAGAAGAAACTTAATCTCGGTCGGGACATTGGACGACCTTGGATATTCAACCAAAACCGATGGTGGAAAATCAAGATCTTAAAGGGCTCGAAAGCGGTGTTTAAAGGGTTCAAGCGTAATGGTATTTACGTGCTAAACGGCTACGGAATCTCGACGAGGGACAGATGCGTGAAGAAAAACCAAGCGAGGTTGGAGAAGCTTTGTCTCGAGGTGGAGCAGCCGTGCAAAGAACCTAAAAGTTCAGAAATTCAAGACGTGACTCTTGAAGATGAAATCTCTGCGACAAGCGTGTTCGATGAGGTAACTTCGTCTAATGAGACTTGCAACGCTGTTATTAAATCAAAGAATAACAGGTTGGTCAGCTGCAAATGGCTCGGCAAGGGGTGCCATGAAGCTGGGAACAAGACGGACTCAAAATCAACGAAGGAAGCCAAAATCGAGAAAGCAAAAGGTATGAGCTCAAGATCAACTTCAACCAAGCGTTTTCTGGGATGGTTGAAGTTGGGTCCGAGCTCTAACGCCCTTTGAGCTAAAGGGGTGGAGGAATTCAGAGGTTCGAGTGAAGGTTTAGAGATTCAAGATGAAGTCTTTTCAGCAATTGAATTGTGACGAATCTGCAAACTCGAGCGGTGATCGAAGGTGGGATTTGAAGCTATTTGGTTTGCTTGAATTGGATCTGTAATATGAGATCAATGGCTGTTTACGAGTTCAAGGATGATTTAGGTGGAGATTTGTGGAGAAATCATCAGTGAAGTCGAAGCTTACTGCTAAGTTTATTCAACTTATTAAATGTTGTTGGTTTCACTGACGTCCTATGTTGTTAACTGTAGATAGCATGCAGTAGTTAGTGAAAGAAGCAACAGTTAAGTGAATGAACGTGCTACATGGAAGTTGGCAGTTTTTTCTAAGGAGCAAGTACGGAACAGTTTATTGAAACAGTTGCAAGTATAAAGGAGTCATTTTGAGGAGTATTTCAGACAGCAAGCATATCGAGAGCAACACACAAAAGTCAGAGAGAATCATTGAGTGCAAGCAAGGGGAGAAAGATTTAATCTTGTAATTCCAATTTGCGTAATCAATAAATGCTCTCTTTGGGATCGTGGATGTAGGCTTAAAGTTAGAGCCGAACCACGTTATATCGCTGTCTATCTTACGCTTGTTCGTTTTCGTCTCAAATCACACACATACTCAAACACGTTGTTGAAGTAGTCTAGCGCGGTCGAATTTTTCCTAACACAAACACAGATATTTAACTTGCGATCCTCCAGGTCGATCGGAAGGTGATTTGTTTTAAGTTCTGTGTCAGTTAACGAAAATGAAATTGCGTGTATTGTACCCAAAATGGCGGCGCAGCGTAGACCTAATGAAAGCAAGCCTGGTGGGATTCATCGCATGCAATGGCTTAAACGGTCCCTCTGCATCCACCTAATCATCAACCAAACAATCAAATTATTACAGACAAGCAAAACCAACTACAGTAAGGAAAAAACAGAAAATTGATACCAAGTTTCTGATATGGCCGAGAACTTCTTCAGCTCACTTTCATTCAATGAGCTCTTTGATGACGCGAGCTGAAAGCATGATCTGGCGGTGGCGGTGGAGAGTCGGAATACTGCCGATTTTTAATTATGGCTTCAATTTTAAGGTTCGCAAACGTGAAAATCGAAGAAGAAGTCTGAGTGAGGCGTCTGATCTTGTCGAGAGGAGCTTGGAAGCCATCGGCGTACGGACGATTGGGTTTCTTTTCTCCCTGAAAGTTCTAAAGCGTGCGAGCGAAGGATAATGAGAGAATAATTGGGCCAAATATATATTTGGCCTACTTACAATGGGCCTCAAAATATTGTGGTCCAGTATTGTCGATGAATGGCCCAAATCGAAGGATCCATTTTAATTTGTTTATATTACTGCTTCATGTTAGATTATGACAATTAATTAGTGTTAACATAAAATTTAGTGCAAACTAAGTTTCATGACCCAAAAGATGTTTTAAGTTAGGATTCAGGACCCTGACATAATTTTTTTTGGGTTCAGGACCCGATTTGGACGAAATTTAGAGATAAGGACTTCATGTTAACCAGTGTATGTGAATTGTATCAGACCATGGCTTTGTGTTATCTCAGAACACAGAAGTGGTGCTGCAAAATGATGAAGTGGTAATGCGAAACAATTAAGTGGTACTGCAGAACGATGAAATGGTATTACAGAACCATGAAGTGGTACTACGACCCACGAGGTGTTACTACAGGTCCATGAAGTGGTACTAAAAACACTTAAGTGTATCGGGTCCTTAACCTAAAAAATTTTAAATGAAACTTATGTTTGGTCATTACATTTACCTGCGCCTATTATACGTAGGCTTGACAATCAGACAGAAATCCATCTTTACTCATTTACTACCTTAAATAATCAATTCCCAAAATGAATTACCTACCATGTCTCAAATCAAATGGTTGATGAAACTTTATAGGGTGAAAGAACAAAACCCTTTTAGTACTCTTGTGTGCTTCTTCAATGAAAATTACCTAAATGTATATGCAATACATACGTTCAATAAGATTAGGATATGGCACCTCTACATAGCTATGTAATATGTAGCAAAGTAAAACTCCACAATGAAAAAAAAAATGGTTTACAGTGTAGTTGGATGGTCTATTCTTTAGCCATAAATACCTATCTGGATCATAATACTCAATTTCTATTTTCTGCAACTCTCTTGTCCACAACTATATAGTACAACACAGAAAATTGTTGAGAAGAAGCAAAAGATATCTCTCCTTAAATCTCTTTTTCTTTCTCTCCATCTCTTTGATCCACAGTTTCCTTACCAGGTTAGAGAAAACTAAACTAATTCCAGAACCATATAACTCGAACCATATATATTCATACAAGTACACTTTTTGCTTAGCTTGTTTTAGATGCTTCTATTATTCTCTCTTGATTATAACTATACTTCAAATCTGGTCATGAAACATATCATAGTCATCTTTCCAACCTAACCAAAGCAGATTGGTCTTTGCTTTTTCAGCTTAGGCTTAACATGGATTTCCTAATGAAGAGTCTGAGTCTTCCAGGAAAAATGGTAGAGGAAGATTGAGATCAAAAGGATGAGAACACAACAAACAGACAAGTCACTTTCTGCAAACGAAGGAAGGGTTGCTTAAGAAGGCTTATGAGTTATCTGTGCTTTGTGATGCTGAAGTTGCCCTCGTTGTCTTTTCAAGCCGTGGAAGACTCTATGAATATGCTAATAACAGGTGAAGTAATATCCTTCTTTTGACTCTCATTTTTTGTTTTGTTTCTGCTGATTTTTTTGCATCTAGGGTTGTTCTTTATTTCTTGATCTGCATCCCAAAACATATTTCTGAACTTTTTTCTTTATATATATAGAACCAAGCCACACCTTTTTCGAGATTTCATGATTTGTCTAGGTATTTTTCTCTTTTATGTTCGAGAATTCATGATTTACCTCATGTTTGCATCTTTTTGTTTTCTTTCTTTCTGAAAACCCAAGTTTAGACTTGGATCCACTTGTTTTTCTTTTCTGCAAGATTTGTCTTTACGTATTTCTCTTTCTCTACTCATAGACCTTCAAGATCTGTAGTGATTGATTGAAAAATGGAAGTGTGATGCACAGTCAACCGAAGTTATATACTGTTGAAGAAATGAGTTCTTAGGTAGCCTTCCATCAAACCTGTCAAATCCTAGTTTTGCTTTGAGATGCCAAGGAAGACTAATCCTTAGTAACATGTCAGATCAAGAAAATCTAAATCACTGATCTTAAAAACCTAAATCTTTTGCTTATTAGGGTATCAGAAATCAGAATAGAACTAAAAAAATCAATTTCCATGAAGTCAAAAACATGGATGGAATTTTTACTTCGCCATTTCTGCAAGATGAGACTCTAATTTCATTTTTCGTCTACCACTTTAACCCTTTTCACTTTCTAGTTTAGCTGGTGATGAATAATGGCCTCACATGTTAGGGTTTGTGCGCCTAATTTTTTTTTTTTCTTTTTTTTTTCTATTGGTGTAGATATGGAATCTTTGGTCATGTCAGACATGATTTTCAGTTCTTACATTTAAGGACAAAGGTGTTTGTCACATTCCACTTTTATGGGGTTCTTCTCTTACACCATACTATTCTGCCTAAAAAGTTTTTATCTTTAAAGATGATAAATCTTTAATTACCTTTCCATTCACCATTAGATTTTCTTTCCCATTCACTAAGTTCGCTTTTTTCACCCCCACTCGTATTGCACTCGGCCCTTTTCGAAATAGAATTTCCTGAAATACGAATATTGCCAACAAAAGACTCTTCTAGCTAGAGAAAAAAAAATATACATGTAGATATATATGTTATGTTACTATATAACTATATGCCAAAAGAGAAAACTAATAGGGCGAAAGAAGCTCAAAGATTTAGTGGGACTTGTTCTCTTTTTGATTCCAAGGAGAAAAAGGGTGTCCGAAAATAGCTGCTTTGTGAAGAGACAGCTTCTCTGAGAACACTCAACTTTGTATATGAGCCTTAAGACAATAACCATTCTCCTTACTATTTGCATAGGAGGAAAATTTATGCATAGTTGAATTTCTCTGTGTTTTAAGACCAAAAAAGGTCCTGGCAAGAAAATTTAGAGAACACAGAAACATAATGTGAAGCAATATCGGGATTTTGTATGCATCGAGGTGGGTAATAAGATGATGTTCTTTGGGTATTAACCTTAGTGTAATGGTGTGGTTGCAGCAGCCAATCATAGTTAAGGGATCTTGCGCCAGCGTGGCACATTGCAGCCAATCAGTGGCTCGACGAAATTAAGGTTACATAGACGATTGTGACTCAAATAGTAACGTGTACATAGTATTTTGTGACGTATGGGAGACTTCTTTTACTGGGGAATAGGGAACAAAACCCTACGATTGACCTACTATATGAAGTGCAATGTTTATATTTAGGAAAAATGGTTTGCGAATCTTTTGGTTGTTTCCAGTATTTGATTACACTGTTTATCAAGTATTTCAATCTTTTAGAATAATTTAAATTAAGAGTAATATATAACGTGCTACAAATGTCATCCGCCATTGTAAACAATCTAGAGTTTATGCTTGCAGTGTTAGGGATACTATTGACAGGTACAAGAAAGCAACCTCGGATTCTCGAACACTATGTCTACATCTGAAGCTAACACCCAAGTAAGTTTACTTATATACATAAAATTTCAGGTAAATAAAAACGAAAAAAGAGGGCATATTCCATCCACTTCTCTTTGATGTGTCCTCATTTTAATGGATGCTTTAAGATACCTCTACAAATTCGATTCCAACCCTATAATTATAAGTCAATGCATAATATTGACATTATCTTTTTCTTGCCAGTTTTACCAGCAAGAAGCTGCCAAGCTGCGTAGGCAAATAAGAGACATACAGAATGTCAACAGGTATAATTAGTATAAACTGTTTTATAATTAGAGTTATTGCTATTAGAGTAATGTCATATACTCTATCTCAATATGAATTGCAGGGAGATTCTTGGAGAGGGTGTTACAAGTATGTCCATGAAGAATCTCAAGAACACTGAGGCCAAAGTAGAGAAAGCTATCAGCAGAATCCATTCAGGAAGGTAATTTAATCAGGCTCTTCACTTCGATCGTCCCAATCGAAAAAGGATAGAATGAACTTTTGACTTTCATCGTGCAGAACGAGCTGCTGTTTGCCGAGATCGAAATGATGCAGAGACGGGTAATGTTACAGCTGTGTGATTAACTGACAAAAATCTCTAAGCGTTTACGCTGTGTTTGGTTCGAAGAAAGTGGTGTGGAAAAGAAAATGTGAGGGAAAACCGATTTAATAAGTTTTCCTTCGTTTTCTCACTATTTGGTGAGGAAAATGATTTCTTTAGGTTTAGGTATAAACTTAACTAGCTTTTCTTTTCTTTCTTTTTCCTTGACGATTTCTCAATCAACCAAACACGAAAACTGATTTTCCTTTTCCGTTTCTTTTTCTCTTCCCTACTAATTTCCACGAACCACACCTTAAGGATTGATTTGTCCTAAAAATAAACGGTTGATTAAGCAGGAGCTAGAGCTGCACAATGCCAACACCTTCCTCCGCGCAAAGGTTAAACCTTTTTATGATCAATTCTTGATTTTTCTTTCCATCTGCTTTTTCTTGTTAGTTATGGAGCAGATATATGTGTACTGCTGTTCTAATAGATAGCTGAGAGCGAAAGAGCACATCATCAAAGTAATCAGCAGCATATGAATCTGATGCCTGGATCATCATCATCATCGGCGGGATATGATCACAACAATCATTCAGATTCATAATGATCATTTGCAGCCCTACGATGAAAGAAACTTCATGGCAATGAATCTCTTGGACCCCGCCGACCATAACTATTCGTGCCATGATCAGACACCTCTCAGGCTGGTGTACGTCACTGCTCTAATTATAATTACTAATTACTTTCGTGTTTTTGCAGTGTAATGAAAACACATTTTCTAAAATCTTCTGTTTCTGCAGGTAAGAAGAAGTGGAAAGCCCTTGGCTGCTCTAGAAGGATATATAAGCAGCCTTTCCTTCCTATGTCGTTCCTTCTATCAAGTTATGATCTCTCTTCATTGCAAGAAAACCTGTTTTTCTTTTTTTTTTTCTTTTGCTTTGCTAAAACAAGTTGTGACTGAATTATTGACTCTTTGGAGTCCATGTATGGATTTAAGTCTGTATAACTAATTATGATTAGACCTACTTTATTTGCTTATTTTTGCCGCATGCACGTTTCTTCTCTAATATGAAATCGTGGAATATATTCATATGTTGTCATGCATAGGCCTTTTCATTCACACATCACTGAAGAATTAAAGGATATAATACGTGCCTGTAGGGTTTTTTGCACTACTAAAACAATATTATTAGACAAAAGCTAGTAGAAAAAACAATATAATCTCGTATAGGGTTTGAGTCGAACCATGGTCCTATGTCGTAACGGGTGTGGACCCACAAAAGTCAACCGCTCTTGGAACAGATTGAGAGATACATCTATCTACACATAATAAAGTGTATTTGAGCAGAGCTTTATCTTGAGCCCAATAGGTCATATAAGCATCAGGCATTATTGGAAATTGAGATTGAGTGCCCTGTTTTCCTTGCAACTTGTTTTAAGGGCAAGTTTGGGCAATTTAGGCACAAGCAAAAAAATTAGTTTTAAAAATCCGATTTCTGCAGTGACCAACTTCATTGTTCTGCAGTACAAACTTCATTGTTTCTGAGTTCTACTGCAGAATAATGAAGTGTTACTACAGAAATCAGGTCCTTAAAACTACATTTTATACTGATAGGGCCTAAATCTGATTTAAAAACCTAAAGGGGCTGAAACGTAATATGCCCTTTGTTTTATTATTTATATTTTCCTAAGCATGTCCCTTGGTGTCACTGTAGGCAAAAAAAATATCATTCTTTCTCGAATCATGACGAAGATTATATAAATATGCAACATTAATTAGAAGATGATCACGTAGACACAAAATGTGCTGCAAAAACAAACCATTACAAATACACGACTTCCACACAAGCATTGCCGGCGGCTTTCATGTCTTAACCTTGCAATTAACATTCCGCACACAGACACAATATTTAAAATACATAAAAATAAAAAGAAGAGACCCACGAAGACAAACGAAACAAGCATCATCCACATCATCATACGTATCATCCATCAAGCTCTTAGTTAGTAGGTAGTTTTAATGCTTTACTGTGCCTTCATTGGCAACTTAAACAGCCTTGCCTGATCCATGGCAGCCTCGTTCGATCCCAAAGATGCCAAGAAGCTGTCCCTGACCTGCGTAGTACTGTAAGGAAACTTCGTATGGTCAACCATGGAGTTCAACAGAGCAGCAGTTCCTTCTCTGTATAGCTCCCCTACCCATCGCTGCGTGTGTTTGAAAGCGCTTGTAATAAGTTCATGTTCGTTCCAGTTCCAGGCAAGCTTGGCAATCCAAAAGCTGATCCAACTGTACCCCACCATCCAATAATCCCCATATCAGAGTAGGGTGATTTCTCCAGAACCTTAAAGCATAATATTCATATGTTAATAACTAACGAAAAGGAAAGAATAGCCGCAAAAGATGGTGTTTTTGAGCTTAAAATGGAAGGGTGTGGAGAGTTTTTTAGTATTATACTTACACGCATGTGAAGGGAGGAGAGTTTGGGTCGAAGGAGAAAGGCGGCGATGGGATTGTGATTCCCGGGGTGGTTGGTGGGGTTAAGATGCTCGGCGGGTCCACCACCACCGGCGCGTTGTTGGTGTGGTCGGAGTTATGACCGGAGGGGTTACGATGGTTGGTGGGCTCACGACGACGACTGGCGTCGGCGGCGTCGTTGGAGTCGTCGGTGGTGAGTGGTAGTAACCGCCGCCGCCGCTGCATCCTGGCGAAGAAGGCGTGTGGTAGGTGGTGGGTGCTGGTAACCTCCGCCGCTGCCGCTGCCTCTGGTGCAGAAGGCGTGGTGGTAGGCGGTGGGTGCTGGTAACCTCCGCCGCTGCCGCTGCATCCTGGTGCAGAAGGCGTGGTCGTAGGCGGTGGGTGCTGGTAGCCTCCGCCCGCCGCCGCTGCACCTGGTGAGAAGGTGTGCGGTGGTGACGGCGGTGGCGATGTCGGCTCCGCTGCTGCTTGACGGAGGAGGGTTGCCGCAGTTGGCCGCCGGTGGAGTACCATGGTAAATAGGCGTCGACGGCGAGCCGTGAGACGGTGGATTGTATGAGCCGCCGCCGTGAGATGGCGGAGTGTACGAACCTTGGGCTGGTGGGCTGTAAGAGCCGCCGCCGTGAGACGGTGGAGTGTACGAACCATGGGCTGGTGGGCTGTACGAGCCGCCGCCGTGCGACGGTGGAGTGAAGGACACTGGGCTCGGCGGAGGTATGGCATTATTAGGGTCCGGCGAAGGATACTACCGTAGTAATTCTTCTGATCCTCAAAGCCGATGACGTCAGCGCTATCTTCACACGTCACAGTGTTTACGACTAATAAGGTTTGGACAAGAAAAGCAGAAGCCATAACAGCAGCCCACTGCATGGATGACGACGTCTTCTCCTTCAACATGTTTACAAAAAACAAAAAGCTACGCCAAAAAGAAAACAAAGGTGATATTGAAATTGAAGAGAGAGTTTATATTATTATGGGGCAGCTTTAGTGATGGCGATTTTCCAAAGAGGAGGAGGAGAAGTGTCATTATATAAAAGATTCGATGGGAAGCAGAGGAGAGGAGTAAATACATGCAATAAATTACTTAAAACGTAGCCCAGCGAAGCTTTGAAAAGATTGATGATAGATAGGGAAGGGAAGAGGCATGGACTGGTTGGTACAGTACAAGCGTAATAAATTAAAGGTTTTTTTCAGTGATTTTTTTTCAAAGATGTGTGTGTGTAGTAGTATTAGTGACATGTCGGAAGGATCTTTTGGCGCTTGTGAAGCGTGGCAGATGATCGATTGATGATGAACTGTAACGAATGGCATGCATCTCTCAAGGAAAAAGACACACAGTGCATAGTAGTAATAACTCAACTGAGTTTTTGTTTTTTTTTTTCTATTACATTTGAATGGCAGCACTAAAGTGCTGTGTCAGGTAAGTAGTTGAGGAGGAACACGATGAAGAAGAGAGCATTAAATCATGCATGGATATGAATTTCTGCACCCAAGCACATTAATAATAAAAAACGAAAAAACAAACAAACGCAATTATTGAGACTTTTGACTACTGTTCGGTGTTTTCGAGTTTTAACCCGATTCCCTTCTAGGAAACCGCAGTAACTCAACATAAAAACACACGTAGGGCCATTATATATATGTATGTCAACATGTATAAAATTCAAAATTTATACATACCTTCTTCAACATGCTTAAAAATTTATACATACTCAGTGACCCAATTTTGTTACTATATACATATTTGGTACCTAGTTTGGTAACTGGTAAACATATTGATCCAAAATCAAAAAATGTATACTTGGTGATCGTTCTTATAATTTATGCCAAGAATAAATGAAACATTTTTATAATTTTGCCAAATAAATGAAACACAAGTAAACGCCGCATCATACTTCATCATGCAATAAGTTGGTCTTACTGGGCTTCTTATTAATCTTCTTACACCAATTTGGTTCAATTATGCGTAACAAACTCTGCTATTTTATGGTTCCCAAAGAATTGACACATTTTCAAAATCCATACAACATATGAGCCCATTCAAAAAGAAGAGCGTGTTTCCTAGCCAGCCATTCAGATATTATATCTACCTTGATGATGACGACTGAGTAGAATCTTCATTACATTGTTGTCACCTATCAAAACGAATAAAAACCATGATATGAATCAACAACCCTACGAGTTCCCAAATTATTGCATGCAAATCATACAAATCAAGCTCTGCCTAGTTCGTATTTTGATTGCATTGTAGATGCTTCATATCACATCAACGGTCTTTGTTACTACTATGCAATATGTATCATGGATTGAATTCATTATGTACAAGGCATCTCGAACTTACATATGAAAATCTGTACATTCAGAGAAATCAGACATCATAATGGGATCTAAAGTGATTCATCCATTCGTGGGCATCACATTTAATATTTGTTTATCCTCGAGCAAAATTACTGCGATTTTAAATATGGGGTGTGAATGGATTGGATCTGTCTGCAGAACAAGTCAAAATCCTTTTATATAATATGAAAACGCATAATCGGTTTTTTTCATCTGTATCTAATTAATCAATCCTTTCTTTATTTAACTTATCCAAAATGGTATCATATCATATTAAAGCTATATCTTTTCCTCATAAAGAAGGGATTTTCCAGACTTTAATAACCACCTAAGGACCCTTCGTATGACCAGAAACTCGTTGTAAAATAGAGATGGAAAAGAAACGGTTGACATCACACTATTCCACTATTTATATTCCACTCCGTATTCCAACGAACGAAAATCGTTACACCTCCCCCGTCAAGTATTAAAACATCGTTAAACATCATTACACTATGAATTCATACAAACAAGTGTTAAAACAAGAAAAAACTCATTATACGTATTTTGCTAATATATGATGTAGAAAAAATCAGTATTATATATTAAAATAGAAAAATACGTAATAAGCGTTTTATTTCTTGTTTAAACACTTGTGTAATGAAATTCATAGGTGTAATGATGTTTACGGGTGTTTTAACACTTGACGGAGAGGTATACGATTTTCGTTAACGGAGTGGGAATATAAATAGTGGAAATATCGTGATGACAAGAAAGGGACACGATGATAATGATATTAACTGGGGTGGTGCGGGGAATTAATAAATAGTTTACTTGATCTAGGATTATTACTATATTGATTTCAGAGGAATCAATCAATCAAAACATCAACATAGTTGAATTCCACGTTCTTCCATTATCTGTTTTCCTTGGTGGGGCCACGTGCCTGTAGTAGGTGATGGTGTCCAAAAAAATGTCAATGTCAATGTTCATGCCACGTCCACGTTTGACTTTCTGACTTTTGCTACCTTCAAATCATCCTCGAAGCAACCCACTTTACACAAACTCCTCGCTAATCTTTGATCGGCCAAATACAGAGATACATAGCGACGCATCCTTCTATTACTTTGTGAAGTTTAACTGTTGTGAAAATGGAGAGCTTCTTGAAGATCACAGAGGAGGAGAGCAAGTGCTCGATATGAGCCCAAGATGGACGGTTGGCGGCGGAGTTGAAGACGTGTACGGCATGGATCGCGCCACCGAAGATCAGCTCGTCACCCCTTGGACTGTTTCCGTTGCTAGGTATGAGTGATAGTATTTGATTCATCTCATCCCTTTCCGTTTCCTTCTTCGATTTCATACTTTCTGTTTGTTGGGGCTTGAAAAAAGGTATGATTTTGAGCCACATCTGTTGTGTTCGAGATTCCGATTCTTCTTCTGCTTGTAAAAGTTTTAGTTTAGTTCTTAGTTTCCTAGTCAAAGTAGGCATAGTTTGCCCAGATTCACCTTCTTTAAGCTTTACAGTTTTTCCTACCAACTATGTGAATCAGGGATATACTCTGCTTAGAGATCCTCATCACAACAAAGGGCTCGCCTTTACTGAGAAGGAGAGAGATGCTCACTACTTGCGTGGACTCTTACCTCCTGCCATCGTCTCCCAAGAACTTCAGGTTCTCTTACATCAATCTGTAGTAAAATTCCTCTACTTTTCATCGAACTGACTCTGTTCATCATCTGATGCGATGTACGTATTCTCAGGAGAAGAAGTTTATGCACGGCCTTCGCCTCTACGATGTCCCTCTGCACAAATACATGGCGATGATGGAACTCGAGTATATTCCTCTTTCTTTTTCTTGCCTCTCTTTTCTCCTTCTTCGAAATCCTGACATCTCAATGCACCATCGCAGGAGAGGAATGAGAGGCTGTTCTATAAGCTGCTCATCGACAACGTCGAGGAGTTGCTGCCATCGTATACACTCCAACGGTCGGCGAGGCATGCCAAAAATACGGAAGCATCTTTAAGCGTCCTCAGGGATATACATAAGCTTAAACGAAAGTGCGTTTGTTGTCGTTTTATTACGAACAATATCAGCTGCTAATTTTCTATCCTCTTACGAGTTTTTTTCTGCAAATTATTGCAGGGGTAAGATTCTTGACGTTTTAAGGAACTGGCCTGAGAGGCAGATTCAAGTGATCGTTTGTCACTGATGGAGAAAGAATCTTGGGACTCGGCGACCTTGTTTGTCAGGTGAAGAACTCTTTTCAACTTGGATAACCAAACCATTCTCAAAGAAATTGTTAACGAGTTAAAAATCTCGGCTGCGTTGCGATTTTGGTTCTGTGGAAGTTTATATGAATGTGATGATATCAGGGAATGGGAATACCAGTTGGGAAATGGCTCTGTACACTGCTTTAGGTGGCGTGAGGCCCTCTGCGGTGAGCGTTAGGACATTCTTAGAAATCTGTAATAAGGTTGCGATTTGTGGTGAAAGACTACTTGACATGTTTTTTTTTTCTTCCTCTGTCTTGTTTTCGTTAGTGTTTACCGATAACTATAGACGTCGGGACGAACAACGAGAAGCTGTTGAACGACGAATTCTACATCGGTCTCAAACAGAAGCGAGGACTGGAGAGGTTAATAATAAACTCTCTTTTTTTAAATCCAATTTACTTCGATTGCGAATGGGAACACAAACAGTGCGTTTACGCCTTCTTTCCAGGAATATTACGACTTCTTACACGAGTTCATGAGCGCCGTGAAGCAAAACTACGGAGAAAAAGTTCTGATACAGGTTTTGTTTCCTCTAGCCCTTCCATGATTCTGTTGGCCCTTTCGGACTTTGAACCTTCTCTTCTGACATTTGCATACGTACGTTAAAACGCAGTTCGAAGACTTTGCGAATCACAACGCTTTCGAGCTTTTGTCCAAATATGGAACGACCCATTTGGTCTTCAACGACGACATACAGGGAACAGCAGCAGTGGTTCTTTCTGGGCTCGTAGCTTCGCTTAAGCTGCTCGGCGGTTACCTTAGGCGATCACACTTTCTTGTTCCTTGGCGCTGGAGAAGTGAGTAGCACTTCAAAATCGTTTCTTTTTTCCTTCGTTTCTCGACGTTATCCGTGTAAGAAAACGTAAAACCCGCAAAACTTCACAGGCTGGTACTGGCATTGCAGAGCTTATCGCGCTTGAAATTTCAAACCAGGTAAAAATCTTACGGTAAGTTAAAAAACCTGAAGAAGACTCAACTGACCATGAAAATGTCCTGTAATGATCAGACTAAAGTCCCGTCGAAGAATCTCGTAAGAAGATTGGTTGGTAGATTCGAAGGTATGCTTTGAATACGATCATCTCCAGAGAAAAATGGATCGACTTTTGACCTTCGATTCGTTCGCAGGGACTGATCGTCAAGTCAAGGAGCGAATCCCTTCAGCACTTCAAGAAACCTTGGGCCCACGACCACGAACCATGCTCGAACCTCTTAGACGCAGTCAAGGTTCGACTGAATTTGCCGTACTGTAATAATAATTTTCTTTTTTTCGAGGAACTAATGACCTATTTCTCTTAACAGGCTATCAAGCCTACGGCTCTGATAGGCACTTCTGGCGTCGGGAAAACCTTCACCAAGGAAGTAGTCGAAGCCATGGCCAACTTCAACAAGGTAGTAATAACAAATTCGCTTCTTTTCGTAGTAACTTCCTTCCTCGTCGACTAACGTTATTAAAAATAAACGGATCTTCCATGGCAGAGGCCTCTTATAATGGCCCTCTCCAACCCTACCTCGCAATCTGAGTGCACAGCGAGGAGGCGTATACTTGGAGCGAGGGCCGCGCTATTTTCGCCAGTGGAAGCCATTCGATCCCGTCGAATATAAAGGAAAAACTTACGTCCCAGGCCAAGTACATCGATTTTTCGATCGAATTTTCTCGCTTACTTTGCACCCTCCGCTCGATTTTCTTACGTAAATCTTTTCCTCCAAAAAATTCAGGCGAACAATGCTACATATTCCCAGGGTTGGGCTTCGGTTTGGTCATCTCGGGCGCTATTCGGGTCCACGATACCATGCTTCTTGCAGCTTGTAAGCTCGTCTCTATGGTTTACTTTGTACGCCATTTTCGCCTTATTCCATCTTTTAACAGTTTCTTAACTGCCGTTTTTTTTTTTCCGAATGCAGCGGAAGCTTTGGCGAGTCAGGTCGCAGCAGGAGCATTACGACAAGGGCATGATTTATCCTCCGTTTAAGAATATCAGAAAGATCTCTGCGCAAATCGCAGCGAACGTTGCTGCTAAGGCATACGAACTGGTAAGCGCTCAAAGCCTTTCGATTCAAGATTATATTTATGAACTACATGAAAAAAAAATTGCGTAAAATGTCTAGGTTTGCCACGAGACTCCCCCGACCCCGCCGACCTGTTAAAGTACGCAGAGAGCTGCATGTACTCTCCCAACTACAGAAATTACGCGTTGAGGTAAAGCTTCTTACCATTTGGCTATTACAACATACGCGCTTTGTATTTGTACGGCAAATCTCCTTCGACTATGCTCTATGTTTCCCCCGGCCAGCTTTAATAATGTGACTACTTTACACACGTACTGTACTACTGCTGTTTACTTCGAAAAGCTTTTCTGTGTTTTCATGTTCGTTAAAGCTCATTGCATCCTCAGAAAGCCGATAAATTCAAGAGGGAAATATCATGCTGGGTAAAAATTACCCGAGAGTTTTCATATAATCCCACGACCAAATGAAAAAAAAAAAAACATGAGAAAAACATCGTCTTGTGGCGCTCTTTATTACCTACCACCAAGAAACATAAAAGAAAAAGAGATCAAGAATCGCCGTACTGCGAGTGACTCGCCGCAATAAGTGCGGCTCCAATTCCCGACCCGTCGTGGGAAAGCTCGAGGGCGACGCTTTTTCGACGCATCTTCTCCCAGAGTTCCTCGAGCGCAAAGTCCCAACAATCCCTAAAACTTTGTGTAGTGCTTGAAAAGCGCGCCGTCGACCGCCACGACCGACCTCTGCTGCCCCTCCTTCGGCCGTCCCTCCAGAGATTTTGAGGATTCCTAGAATTCCGCGGCGCCAGGCGGGCCCCACGTGAGGCGACGGCGTCGCATGTCTCCACCACAGTTCTTCTCATTTCAAGGGAGGAGCTGTGCACCTGCGTAACGAAACGAAAAAAAGAGTGTAATGAAATTCGTTCAAGATATCGATAGATGCGAACCCCGCTTTTTTTTTTAATTACTCGCCTCGAGGATGTCCTCTAATTTGCTTCCGACGATTTTGAGGTCTGGCGAGGTGTCGTGGTGCATCGCCGACATGTCGGGCGTCCTGCGATGAGATCACGGTTCATCGTTACGTGTTAAGGTTTTGAAATCATGGGCGTCTTCTTACACGAGTTTAGGTGCGTTTGGTATGCTGAATTCGTACGTGGAAAAAGACGAAGGAAAACTGCAGTTTTTTCCTT